>CABFVX010003174.1:31370-92544 GCA_902151425.1 Timema shepardi
AAAAAAAGGGGGGGGGGGGGGAGAGAGTTCATGTTCTGTGGAAAATAGAACTAGAGTCGTTGCTTCACTTAGGAGTGTTTACGTTACCTGTCACCCTGAGCGGTTAATCAATAATAGTTCCTGACCTAATTTTCAGAGGAAGGGCTTTTTATAAAATATAAAAATAGTGTTTTCTGTTACCATTTATAACACTTTATTATCGTATTAGTATTAATCTATGGAATTTTATAATATCTATCAAAACTTACATATCCATATTACATGACTTTACTTATGAATAAGTGAAAGTAAAGGAAATAATGTAGGATTAGTATTAAATTAACTATTGCTCCAGCAAAAACATAAATTTTAGTTTTCTACAAATAGTAATCTCAACAGTTTTTGAATAACTTGTCGTGTGAATGTTAACATTTGATAAGAATTTTTCAGTTGAAGATTGAAAGTTATCATCAAATCCTATTACACCCTTGACAGATATTCAAGAACTGTTGAGATTAATATGTGAAGAGAATTAAACTTTATGTTAAAAAATTGATAAATATTTGATTTAATCTGCAGAACAAAATTTTTTGATAGAAAAATAGGAAAAAAATCCTGCTTTTATCTTGCAATCCATCCCAACTTAACTTATCAAGATTTCGACTAAGGTTCTCCCAATTAACACTCATCTGTAATAAAGTGTTAGTTATTATAAGCTTATAGCCCACACCAATTATCATATGGTGAAGGCGTTAATCTTACAACTGACTAGATTTCCTGTTACAAGGACGTCAGGTGTTGAACCCTGTATGGATATATTGACTAAGAATGTATATTAATTATTTACTATACAATAATTTCTTATTTCCCTCTCACCGTAAATGTAAATACTTTTCCTTTAAATTCTACTTTACTTTTTCCTTACTCATTTCTATAAATATCCGAACAGACTGGATGAGGACAAAATGCAAAAAAATATATATATATATTATTGTATTTCTCTCGTGTATTTTCTAATATAACACAACCTACAGACTATTCCAACCTGCACTGGTGGGAACGTGGATTTAAAGACGATATTCTCATTTTATCTGGTTTAATAGTAGCAGGGAAGTCAGGATTCAAATCTCATCCATGTGTGGTGGGCTGTTATCTTACACTCTCCTTCCACGACAGTGAAAGTTTCAACCAGTGTTCCAAAGAATATAAACTTTTTTTTTTACCTATTGCATTACTGATTGGGAGGAGCACGGCATTCAATTGGGTCACCTGTATGTTGATTACTAGCCGCTTTTGTGGCAAAAAGTGTTGCCCTGATTACACTTATGGAGGTTGTCTACATGCTCCAGCAATAAGATGACGTGATGATGATGAATATTGATGTGTGGGCCAATGAGAGTCTTAAAACTAGCCTGCCGACCACTGGTGGCCGCTTGGATAATTCCCTTTAAGAGAAGAATACCCAAGGTAACAGCTGGGAACTGAACCTGGGACCCCTAGGTTCGTATCCTGGTGCACTGATCACTACATGACTGGCCCGGATAGTATGAACGTTTATTGTTCCCTTGGAGAGAAATCACTTAAGTACAAATTAAATATTCGCGATAAATATAGGCTCTAGATTTATTTTGAGCCGATAACCTAAATAGCCTTCTTAAAAATAATTAACCTCTTATAAAAATGCTTAGGTCAATGTAGAAAAATATATGTATATGATACCATTACATTACAAGTTACATTACCATAACAAATTAAAAATATTTCAAATGTATGTGAATTGATCAAAAATTAATTGTACATCCTTTCTCATAATAGATTACTTTAGAGGTTGTTTCAGTAAAAGCGTGAAAAAATTAAACAGGACATAGGGGATGATCACAAGAACATTTTGAGATAAGGAATGTGAGGTCTGCGAAGCCAGTTCAAGCGGGATATGGTATTAAACATGTCTAACACTGTTACTGGTGTCCGGTTTATTTATTGCTAATAATTACATGTAATTTATTTACATTTAATTGTAACATTAGGTACAAGTAGTACTGTACAGTATATCATATCATTGACAAACCGGAGGAAACCAACCATTTAGTATCTCACAACAGTTGCTCAAAATGACGGCCACCAACCCTAATTCAAGCATGAGAACGGCGTATGAGATTCTGCCGGACCCGTTCAAATATCCCGTGCTTGTTGCGAATCACATCAAAGGCGACGACCATACTGGCAGCGTATCCCAAGTATGTGTCCACTGGGGTATCATTCACAAGTTATTTGAGATATCCCCATACGAGATCATCTTCAGGCTCTCTCACACATGTATAGTCCCATATCCCCCTTAGCTGTCTTCGCAGACCATTTGTTCCCTATCTTATAATATTCGGTAGAGCATCCTCTATGTCCTGTTTAATTTTTGCACGCTATCACTGAAACATCCTATATGGCTTGTATCAAAATTATCTAAAATTGCTATTAAGAAAGCTATTATGAAGAACCAACATACAACATCTTGTTATTCGAAATAAACAATCTTAGATAAAATGTACAACTGAAAATATTTTTTATAAATCTCAAAATCAGTTATAAAGTTATATATATATTTTCAAATATAAAAATATATTATTATTTATCATAAAAAACAAATCTAATATATATTTCGAACTAAATCGTATAATCAAAATTTTAAAAAAATTCAAATATTCTAAATTAAGTCATAAGTATATTATACTAAAATCAATTTAATTCCGAAAAGTAACATAATATTCTACATTTCTATATTTGTTTTCCGAAAAACAAATATATATATATATATATATATATATATATATATATTTGTTTTTCGTAAAAAAATATTTTAAAATGCTTTATTTTAATTTTTTATAAATTCAATATATATATGTATATATATAAATAAAAACTTGTAATGGGAAAAATACTCCACAGATATGCATTTTAAACAAAATCGCTAAGCCATTTTAGAAAGATTTGGAATTTTAAAAAATCACTCAATTGTAAACTACACTTAATTCAATTAGATTTTGGGATTCTTGTAGGAAGAAACTCTTAGAAAAAAATTAATATGGACAAAAATGATCACATTTTGATTTAATGTTAATATTATTCTATAGGTAATAATATCAGAGGCTAAACCCGTATTAATGAAGAAGGAAGGTTGGGGTGGAAAAATCACAGGGTTAATGCCAGGCTCGCGATAAACTTAACTCTAACGTAACGTATTGTTCACTTAAGATTAACTTAACATAAGAAAACTTATGTGGGACCACGATTCACGTAGATTAACTTAACAACTCGAGCCAAACATCTAATTTCTAGAATCTATGTATTTTGATATGTGATTTGTACTTTTTTTTAAAAGTAATGAACTATTAATGTTTACTGTTTTCTATCGATATAATAAATAATTATCATTAATATTTTTTATAAATTTAGCTTTCCTATTTTAGTTTAATTATTTACTTTCAATATCCGATCACTATAACTTAAGCTAAAGAGTAAACCTTGGCCGTAAAACCAGCGAATGAATAAATAAATAGCCCGGTAGACGTCACTCGTATAATAGTTGGCTGGCTAAATCATGTTACACCTTTCATGTAACGTTCACTTAACGTTAAAGACCTCCCAAGACATCTTTTACGTTTAAGTTAACTGTATGATGATCGCTTCCATTTAAAAACACAAGAATAACCTTTACATTAATTTACGTAAAGTTAATCTTAAGAGAACGTTAAGTTGATCGAAATTCCGTCATAAGTCACATTTGAAAACCCACCCTCCAGTGCATCCAGCTGAGATTCAAATATTGACCTCGTATCACTATTAATCAAGTCTATTACAATGCCTTAAATAATGTGACAATTTGAGTGTATGTGTGTGTGTGTGTGTGTGTGTATTACAATATCAGAAGTATCATAATTGATGACAAATTCCTTCATTATTTGATTTAAATATTTCTCTGCATTTTTAAGTAAAAGCTTTAATAATTTAGAGAATAGAATTATAATACATAATAATATAAGTTTTTACAATCATCATTAACATAATAAATATTAAATAGGTTAAAAATTTATAGCTGAAATACAGAATTAATATTAATTCAGGTTTTAACAATAGGTATTATCGACATAAAAACACATCAGTAAAATAAAAAATTACCTTTTTAAGTGGTCGAATGGCCAAAGGCGTCACTTTAGTGTTAAACTAGACTATCGATGACAGATAAATTGTGGTTCAAATCTCGGTCGGGTGTACTGAGGGTGGAATTTCCAAAATAGTTTTCGACTCTTTCTCCACGCAAATGTGGGTACACTACCTCTGTATTCAGCCCTCACAATCCCTAACACACTAGCGTAATTAATACGTTTGCGTATAGCCTGGATATATAGTAAGACGTGGGGATAAAAACAACAAATGTAAATGAATTAAGAAAGTATAACAAAAATTTAGAATAAATAATAATATATTCTGTCAAAATAATAATAAATACTATAATAATATGTATGTCATTAGCACAACAAATATGAATGGAGTTAATGAGATAGAGCAAAAGTTTGGTAAAAATAATTATAGAAGTTTGTTAAACTCAATTATAAGTTTGTCATAAAACAAATATTGTTTTCTAAAAATACTAAAATGTCAGCTATGGTTTATTTTAAGTGATATTTTACAGCCCCCACGATGAGAAATGCCTTCACTACCCTCCCCATTATTCCCCAAGCCCCGGGAACCCCCTGATCAATATTATGATCTGAATAGGTAGGTAGTGCGCTATATCCATCCATCATGTAAACGATAGACCCTAACACTGTACCGTAACACAAACTCCTATAATGAACGTGATCAGTCACCGAACACTAGGGCAACGTCTATAGCTTATGGTGGCGTAACGCCAAGGGAACATTTATTTATTCAGGTAATTGAACAGTTATTGGAACATTACCAAGAAGGAATTTGGGTTATGGACAGGAAGATAAACCTTGTCCTTTTATTAAGATTAAATTTTCCACCCCTCCACTGAAACTTTTCTATTTGATATAATATCTTATTTGAGAACAATAAGTAAACCAACTGTAACTATTTATATAACATGAGCTCGGAAAGATTCCTTTTTGGGCTTGATTGGGTGTAATTCCTGGTTTGTCTCATTCCTAAAACTATTATTTACAAATTCCGACTGTTCTCCATTCAAGATTCCTAAGTTACACTTTTGTTGAACCATAATACAGGCAGGCACCCGGCTAGCCACTGTTCCGACATTCACTTTTACTTAGTTTAAAGTAAAATTTCAAATAGTCGGTTTATAATGTGTATACACTAGGTTTTTCAACGTCTCTTATATATCATCCGGCTAATACACATTATTTAGTTTTAGTAATGGACCCGATTTGGAGATGGAATGCACTAGGAAGTTCATGTCAAACTCGTCACCCACGGGCTTCATGTGACTACGATTCATGACTATGTGTAGACCACTGACCTTTCATTAAGCTTTTTATAAATTTTGTAGGAATACTCAATTTAGGATAATACAGTTGGAAATCTGTTTAATTAGGGGAACTCTATCAAGTGAGGTTGATGACACAGTGTTACATAACAAATTTTAACCGAGTTTTGTCTATCTACATCTATATGGTGTTTCTTGTAGATCTTGATGTGGAGTTTAAAGGAATATCTTTAGTTTAATTTATCACACTATATTTTTGAGAATCTATTTTTTGAAATTTTTTTGTTTTAATAAAATTACGTCAATTAATGTGGTGCACTTATTTAAAAAAAATTGTTTAGAAAATTAATTTATATTTAGATTATGTTCAGACTCAATTAAATAATTAATATTTTAATATCTTATATAAAGACTTAGATCAAATTCATGAGGAGATATTGAAAGAAATCATGTCCACACATATCATGTCCATAAATATGCGAATGAAATCGTTCTGACATACATGTATAGTTGTTATATTTCAAGCATTACATATTTTATGTATAGTGAGATATTATGTCGTCAGCGGAGTACACATTTATAGGGAGGTGGCCATGGTAGGGTCTCGAGAGGAGGAAACATATCATGAAAGGCTCATTCTACTCCAGTACAGTCTGCTCCCGAGAGTTGTACAGTTCACTACGTTTTATTGTTTCTGTTCTTAATCACAGTGTGCTATAAACTTTTATCTACCATAATTATACTATAAGCCAAAACTAAATCACTTTGTATCGGTTGATAATTTGGTAAAATATTTATTACTATGCAACAATGATAATATAATAATGATCTCCGATCTTTTTGCTACGTTTACAGAGCAATGGCCATAAATACTCTGAGAAGAAGTGTAAATAATTTAATCATAAAGCCAAATTAAGTGTATTTTGTATGCAATCTAGGAGATCAAATAACACATGTGTGACTCATATCTGCTGCACACGTTGTGAGATGAATCTTCTAGCTTCGCTAGAAGGTACGAAGACCTATGTACCGTTTGCAATTCCAATGGTATGGCGGTAACCAAATGATCATGTAGTTGATTGTTACTTTGATATTAAATAACATATGGTTTTTTTAAAAAGTAAGCATAAGTTTGAATACCCAAACTTGCACTAAACAATGAACCCCGTTACGCACTATGATGAATTGCCTATACCAGTACCTCCTGAAAATTTTAAATGTGAATATGAGGACTTATTCAGATAGTGACAATCAATGCCCTTACTGTTATATATATATATATATATATATATATATATATATATATATATATGTGTGTGTGTATTAGCTTGCAGGTTCCAGCCTAGTAGTTCAGATTTGCTTTTTGAGAGGCTAAGGTCCCTTACAAATTCATTGAGCTCAGCTTGAATACTAAGATTAAACTTATATATATATATATATACATTGGTGTATTGAAATCTTTAAAAAGATATAATATAAATTTATTTCAAAAAGTGGCAATTTTTTTATTTTCTAAATATTTAAATGGTTTAATGAGGTACTTAGGTTATAAATACAATTTTGATAAGTTGCAACTTCTTACTTATTTCTCAAAATAAAGCCTGAAAACTGAACATCTTCAAAATAGTAACTCCCTGTAATCCAATCCAGTCCCATTGGCCAGTCCCATTGGCCATTCCCATCACACGAATGATTCATATTAAATCATGAAGATACTCATTGAGGGGAACAGTTATGTTGAACACAATTATTCTGGAACATTCCTAGTAATCTGAAAGTTGTAGCAATTATATTATAAGTTAAATGTATTTGGGGTACATTAAGTGTTGTTACTTTCTCTGATAATGGGACAGGAGGGCCAAGTAGGTTCATTACCACCAAACACAGTAGCCAACCCATCAATGTTTCGCTGTCGTACAAAAAAAAATATGGACCAAAATCCCCTTGTTGATCTTGAATTGGTTATTTGTCTCCTTTACACATCAAGATAGGCTTGATGAAGAACTTTGTTAAGGTCATGGACATAGATGGGAAAGGTTTTCAACATCTCAAGAGAAAAATTACCCTCAATCATTGATGTCAAATAAAAGGAGAATATTTGTAAGGCCAAAAATAAAAGAGGTTTTGAAAGATAATGTATATGAATATTCTGTGCTAAATCCTGCAGAGAAAAGAGAATGGTGTAGTTTAAAAATGTTTTATTCAAAATTTTCTAGGAAACCATCGAGATCTTAAATACAAGGAACTTGTTGATGAACTTATAGCAAGCTATAAACACTTAAGGTGTAACAGGTCCTTAAAACAAACTCAATGGCCTTTCATTTGGATTTTTTCCTCCAAGCCTTGGCGATGTCAGCGATAAACACGAAGAGAGATTTCACCAAGATATCGCTCGCTAAGATGGAAACATACTACCAGGAAAATTGGAAATCAAACATGCTTGCAGAATACTTTTAGACTCTAATGATACTCTAATGATAGAGTAAAAAGATAATGTTTACAATAGAAAATCTTCATTAAACGCAATAAGTCCTTAAACATTTTTTTTACATATTTTGATTGAATAAATGCTATATATTTAATAAACATACAATTCAAGACTTCACAAAAATTTTGCTTGGTATAAAACTTTTGAAACCATTTTGAATTCAATTTAAGAACTACACATAAAACATGATTCCCCAAATGAATAACAAAAAACTTGTTAAGTGCTATGGACAGTAAAATGTTTCATTGCACATAAGTGTGTGGAAAGTGTACTTGTATGAAAATAAACAAACACCTATGATCAAATGAGTTTGACCCGCCTGGTCTAAGGCGTCTCTCTCGCAAATAAACTAGACTGCCAATAATCGGTATAATGGGTATATCGAGGCTCGAATCCCTAATGAGGATGTTTTCATAAATTTCTTTCCCCCAACCCTTTACAAATGAGCGGGTAAATATCCTTAAAATTCAGCCGTTCCTATCACTAACGCATTCGCCTGATTAGTATTCGTATAGCATGATAAGGTAGTAAGAAGTGGCGCTAAATAAAATTAAGTTAATGTTATATGGATGAGAAAGGTAGACTTTAAGGAAAACGTACCAGAACTGACTTTGAGAGAAAGTAGGAAACTATTTTATAAAATAAACACCCCAAGTAGGCTAAATCCCGCAGGGATTAGAATTCTAACCTCTCTAAAATCTACCAACAATACTATGAACGTGACATTTAGTACACTTGCCCAGCGAAGAGCTATTAAAGCTATCTTGGTAGAAGAAATATGTAATAATCATGAAACCCACTTAGATGGCCACGTAATCTTAACGCGCTACTCTCGTATTAGACTAGACTGCCAAGGAGGGGGAGATTGGAGTTGGATCCCAGTCGGGTGCACTTAGGCTGGTTTTTCCTAAATTATTTCCCACTCAAATGTGGGTGCACTTACTCTCAATTAAACCTTCTCAATCCATTAAATATTAGTCTAATTAGTAAATAGGTGTACGAACCAAACGGGTAGTAAGACGTGGTGCTAAAAACAATCAAGTATGCTTGGTCTCGAAAGGTATTAGGAAGATGTTTTAAATATATGCATTTAAAAACTTAGAAATATTCATAATAGTTTATACAGTGCTATTTCTTTAAAATAATTACTTCTAATCTCAGGGTTCTCGTCAAATTAAATGCGCATTGCTGTATACTAACTATACACTTCTAACGAGACTATAACTACTACCTAAATATATGTTATGATTAGGAACAGACGAATTGGGATGAAATGTAAAGAAAAAGTGCCAGCATTATTGCCATTGGGTAAATAAGAAAAACATTAGGAGAACATATTTCGGAAACGATTGTTTGTGATAAAAACACTGGACGTCTGGATATGATTTATTTATAGCTAGCGGGCCAACCCTAACTGTAATGGTAATCGGGTTACTCCAGATTTTATATTATATAATTAATACAACCAATAATAAATATTGGTTAATTAACAATAGAGTGCTCATTATCATTTCTCGTCAATGCCAGGACACACCTTATCTTGATTATTATCACTTCCTTTCAGAATAATTTCTATATAAGTTCATGCAAACTAGGTGTAAAATAATAACGTAATAAAGTTTAACAGCAGGTTTTCTTTGAATAACTAACTATTAAGTGTGCGAAATATTTAAATATCCCACATTGCTACGTTGTTATTATATAACTGCCGTTATTATGTAAAATAGCTTTAAAATCTATTTGGAACCTAAATATATGTTGAAGTATTTGTTTATTCGCTTTACTGATTATAAGGTTCATAACTAGCCCATATTTTAAAGGGGATGTTGCTATATGTAGCGCACTAAAATCTAAATATAGCTTCTTGAACTGTCAACATTTTTTTAAGTAGGGGGAAAGAAGTAATTTAATAAAAGCACACCCGCCTCGATGGCGTATTTGGCTAACGTGCTAGTCGTGTTGAGATCGACTGCTGAGGACGGGGAGATAGAGGTTCGAGTCTCGGTCGGGTGAACTGAGGGTGGTTTTAACTAGATAGTTTTCCACTCTCCCTCCACGCAAATTCGGCTTCACTTCCTCTAATTCAACCTTCCCAATTCTTAATCAATTAACGTAATTAGTACTTAAAGCGTATAACCCGAATGGATAGTAAGACGCGGTGCTAAATTATAATATAATAATAATAAAAACACTACCATTACTGAAAAAATCGTAAATAGGAACGGGACAATAAAAGAGTGACCTGTCCTAATATTAGGCTCCATTTACATAATTCCCTCAAACCAACCGGTGTACATGATCACTAAAATATGTAGATATTTTTTAATCTGGTTTTTCCTTGATGGGTTTGCTGGCTGTGCCGAATGTGGTTTTCACTAACTGATTTATCCTCACCTTCCTTCCAGATTTGGGTACATTTCTTCTAAATTATTACTGACTACTCCCTAACCCATTCTTGTAGTTAAATTTTGAATTAAAATATTTTTGCTGATAACAGACCGCAATCTAATGATGATAAATACAGTAGCCCCGTGGCTTCTTTGGTGCTGACTGACATCTCACAGCTGACTTCTGACAGCTAACATTTAGGTATATACCTAGATATTGACTGTCAGAAGTGACAGCTGCTAAACACATGTGTTTGCAGATCATATGTTTCGGCGCGGTCTAGGACAACTGGGCGCCGCCATCTGGGCGCCGCCAACTAGGCGTGGCCAACTGGTCGCGCGCGAACTGGGCGCCAGGACAACTGGGCGCTAAAATAAAACTAATTTTTTTATTTATTAACTTATGCAATTTTTTAGAATAAATAATGCACCATTTTTTCATATTTTTTCAATTAAAATTTAAAAGTGATGGATAAAAACTAAAAATGAACATTTTTTAATTAATCATATTTTTCAGCGCAAAATCATATCATTTTCTTGGAGTATTTAAAAAAATAATCTTAGTAGAGGAAACTTAATTAATTTATATTATAAATTAGTCTATTTGATATAGTAACATTTCTAAAAAAAACTCCCCAAAAAATGAAAAATAAGAATTGTGCGCAAAATAAACCACTAAAGAGGAATAATAAGTAGCATTTATGTGCATCCCTATGTAAAAATTAAAATAATATCGCCGATATTATAATACCTTCAAGCTATGACTTATTTCTGGTGCAGGTGCGACGAGATTTGGTTTGTTTATTCTTAGAAATATCCCCTCTCCCCCCCCCATTATTATTACTTTTCTCTTATCCAGTTCATAGATATGCGGTGCAGGTGTTACGAGCTTTTATTTGCGTATTCTTAGAATTCGCCCACTCGACCCATTACCATTACTTTTTGCTTCTTGACTTCATTAGGTTTCGTCAACCAGAGTGGTTTGGACGAAATGGAACAAAAAATCGTGTCACAATCGTACTAACAATCATGCTGAAGCTGCACATCGCAGGCTAGGAACTGAGCTGGGCATGCAACATCCCATAATATGGAAATTTATTGATGCTCTACGTAAAGTAAAAGCTGCAAGAGATATCTACTATGAACATCTTGTAGCTGGACATGAGCCTACGCCGAAAAAAAGAAAGTATCGAGAAGTCGATGCTAGAATTTTAAGACTATTTAGGGACTATAATAATAGAGACATTATTTCGTTTTTACGTGGTGTTGCGCATAATATTGCAATGCATTAAAAAGTGATTTTTTTAAAAAAGAAAAGAGTGCAAAAAAGTGATTTTTTTAAAAGAAAAAAAATGGGGTGTGTTTTTTGTTTTTACTCATCACTTTTTAAAAAAGGAAAAAAGTGGGGTTACTTTTGGCGCCGAGCTGTCCCGGCGCCCAGTTGTCCCGGAGCCCGGTTGGCGGCGCCCAGTTGGCCGCGCCCAGATGGCGGCGCCCAGTTGGCCGGATTCGGTTTCGGCGTGAGGATACATAATTTGATCTGGTAGCTTTTCAAAGCCGTTAGAAGTCAGCACCAAAGAAGCCATGGGGCTACTGTACATTACTTGATGGGCTGCAGGAAATAACTTGATGGTTGCAAGTGGCTCGTGCGCCGTATATTGTGCGTGTGTGATATAGGATGGAATCTTATTGTTAAATGAAATCTCCAACCTAGTTAGTAATAATAATTATAATAATTGCGTGTCTGCGTAGCATAAATCTGTAGATCAATTTGAGGAAATATCAGCTAGTACCAATGTACTTTTTCCCTGGGGACACTCGAACGTACTAACCGTAGTGTATATTATTCCTGTGCAGTATCTTTCCATGCCCCGATGAGATGGGGGGGATGATGATGGTAAATATGAAGGGGTGAGGGCCTATAAAGATATAAAACCTAACTTAAGCTTAATTAATTAAACCTTGGTGACTAAGGGAATTAATCCCTTTCAAAATAATCCCAAATACTAGCCGGGAATAGATGAGCCAGGGTAGTATTTGTCAAAAGTACTAACTATTCATTACCTAGCTGTCATTAAAATATTTAAATGCGTCTTATTAATGTATAATACTCCTTATTTTTTAGACAAAAACATATATATATAAATATATTGGCTTTAAAGACCTTTTTATTCAATTAAAATAGCATGTTAACCTAATGATAAGTTTATATAACAATTTAAAGTAACCGTATTGCTGGTCACATGGTCTAAAACGCCACTCTGCAATAATATGAATAGCCCGTCACGGGGTTTGAATCCAGACTGTATGCACTGAGGATGCCTTACTCNCCCCCTAAATGGTTTCTCACTACATTAACATGTGTGTACATTTAATATAAATTCAACGTTTCTCATATCCATCCTATTAGTGTAAATATGCAGAGCATTAAAACATTAATTTATAGTAAGCAAATAAATACAATTATTGTTGTTCGCAGTTGTTACTAATCATGACTTCACCATTATTATTGATTAAATTATTTGGAAATTAGCCTAAATTAAAACTAATTTATAATCGTATTAACATTTAATTATTTTATCAATAAGATATTTCGAAAGCAAACATTTGTAAAACGTAATCAATTATTACTGATAATAAAAGGATAACAGTTATATATAAGTTTTCTTACAGCCACTCTTACCAGCCCTAGTGGACACGCGGGTAAAGATTTTAGTCTCGTCTATTTTTGTTTTCTGATCGTGAGGATATCAGGGTTCAAATTCCGTCCAAACACACGTATATTCTAATTTTTTCCTATATGGCGTTTCACTTACCTTCCAAGAAAATAAAACTATATGTCCTCTAAATCACAGCTTCCTCATTCCTAAACCCGTTTGTTTATATATGTGAGTATCCTAGACTAATAATAAAACGCAATGTATAAACAAACGTATATATTAGCGATGTTTATATCACTGTGATTATTTTATTAGACATAATTAAGTGTATAACTTAATAGAAAATCCAAATACTGTTCTTTGAATAGATAAATTTCACTAATTTTTTTTAAAACATTGTCTGACAGAGAGCAACCACCTTTTGTATGAAGGCTATTGATATATTAACAGCGCTGTAAGTAGCATTAACACAGCATTACAATACTAATATACTTGCATTATTTCGTTACATTATTTTGCACTTTTCAGTATTTTAGCCTGCTGTGTGGTCACGCAAATTTACACCTCTACTGTCTGAGCAAGGCGCACTCTGTACACGCCGAGAAAAAGGATCACTCTTTCTCACTCTTTCTCACTCTCTCTCTCTAAACCATTCTCTATTATAGGGGTGGACAAGCGTGTGATCTAATTCAGTATATCCCAAACCTTATCCAGTAACCCTGTTCAGGGCCATAGACTAGTTAATGTACCTCTTTCAGGTCTTCATAGAACAAAGTAAACATATATCAGGTGTATTGTAAGATATTAATGGTCGTTTCAAATCAAAGAAACTCTTCCAGCTATTCATTGAACAAAGTAAACCAATATAAAGTGTCTTGTAAAGTATGAATAGTTGTTCCAAATTTTACTAAAGTTTCTATAATAAGCTTAACAGAGCCTTGAAGAGAGAAAAAAAATTTTTATATAAAAGTATATGACGACACGTAACTTACTAGTGTCAACGTAGTGGGATGTTGCCTACCTCCTGAGGTCATTTACGTAACTTTAGTACCCTACAAGTGAATAACTACAAAGAGGTAATATAGCTAATTTATTTTATTTTATTCTTACCGATATTCAAACTGACTAATAATATGCTGGTCCAAGTCAAATCCTATTATTTTAAAGATAGGGATAATCTATTGAAAGGAAACTTTATAGATGATGAAATTATATGGTCAAGAGAGTCTTGAGAATTTTTAAATAGCTCTCAAATTAATTTATAAATATATTGTTTAATATTTTCAAGCTTGCCCTTACGAGTTGGTAACAACACCAATCTAGTACAATGTTATCTATTTGATGAACTAATTAATGCCTTTGAGTTTGACTACAGGCAGGGCCTAAAAATGTTTCATTTGTGAGATTTCTTTAGGGTAAATGGACGAATTTCCTTTTTTGTTTTGTTTGTTACTTTAATGGTGGCCATGGCCTTTTTAATGTTTTGTATTTGTTTCTACACTAATATATAAGCTTTCTTTTAAGCGTTACCCATTAAACGTGCCTACTGTGCGAATATAATATAAAATGTTCAACTAGACCAAGTTATATAATGTATTTTTGTTCAGGAGTAGCCACCGATAAGAATGATTTTATAAATTTCTATAATTCAACAATATTTTAAAAGTGGACAGGTCAGGAAGGATTTATTATATAAATAGCTCTGATTTTAATGTAGTATTAACCTACAAAATATGAACTTTACAATTATATTTTTAACGGGTTATTAGTATTATTATAAGTTGTCATTATTAGCTTGTTTACCACAATTTTAATATTTTATTAATAAAAAAACTTAAATAAAATGAGACTAAATAAGTGAATCATACAAACCTTAACAACTTTCTATATAATCACCACTATTGCCGGCTCTTTGAAAGCAATTGAACGTCAGACCACGAAATATTTTTTAAGTCAATTTCCCCTAGAATTTTTTTTTTCTGTTAGAGGTTAGACATTTGAACTTGACATAGTAGGTATTAATTTTACTTCTACATTAATATACAGGATTTGTCTTGTAACTTTTAAAAATAACGTTCTATGCACCGTAAAATTGTGAAATACTCTAAAATACATTTCCTTGATTGATTTTAGTTTCCAGTTTCGTAATATGCTATTTGCCTTGCCGCTTTATATAGATCTACGTGTCTTATCTCGTCCTAAGTACAACTTAAAAATGAGCTAAAAATATCCAAATATTAACGTTTTTAAAACTCCTTGACCTGTGTTTACAAACTGACATGCCACACGAATGATGTGCTGCTAAAGGTACTTATCTGGCAACGCAACATTCTCTCCCCTTCAAAGCACCATCCAGCATACCTAACTTGGGCTTTGATCACTGCCATTCCTTCACTAAATGGTTTCCTTTATGAAAGTATAGGTTGCCTGAAAATTAGTGACTCATAATTTAACTGAATTTTCCCCAAGAAATACGTAAAAACAATACCAATTATAACAAAAACTTTGGATAAATAGTATTATGTTATATCATATAAAAAATTTATAATACAGTAAAATATGTGAAAGCTTGTAAAATTAAAATTCAGAATATGTTCCCAAATAATCTAATTACCCGAATACTCAATTTCACCTTTTTAACTGGCAATATTATAATATATGGTCTAATCACATCAATTCCAGGAACTAATTATATACAGCTAGGCACAGCATACGAAGGTTACAGCGTGAATCTACTTTAGAAGGGATTGGCATCAATCGAGTATAGGCTTGGCAAAAACAAAACATTTTTAGAGATCTTTTGAGTAGTAAATCTAATTTAAGTGGGTGATCAGAGTGATTTTTTTTAAAGGAAGTAGAAATATACTTTATTGGTATCCACAATTTGATATGATTTAGAGATAGTAATGGTACCAATCTAGTTTAGGGGTTTCCACCTAAAAATTAACTTTATTAGTGGCGTTTATGAAAATCTGAATTGAGAGTGGCCAACCCCTTATTCTGAAAAAGACTCGCTAGCGATAAAACTCGCAAATGATAACCTCGCATGCCACAGACTGTAACAAAACAGAGTTAATTTTTATATATTGATTTCTATTTTTGTGTGAGTTGGTGTAAATATTTGTTTCACTTGCGACTGAGTATTCAATCTGACAACACTCGAAAACTGATCCCATCCCAAAATATTGAGGTGATGGGATACCACAACGCACCATTGTACAAGATGCGTACAAAAACATTAATACTATTATTGTCTTTATTGCATCATGTAATACGATTAGTTTGGTTTTATTAGGAAACCATATTCCATTTGCTTGTAAATAAGTTAATCTTCTCAAAATGTATTCGTCTCAAAATTGGTTTAGATTATATAAGTCTTAGTTACGTTATCTAATTTATTAACTGATTGATCCCAGTTTAATTTGAATATATTAATTTTTCTTACTAAAAGAAATTGTTAATTTTAATTCAGTATAGCCCTATTTTACTTTGGCAACTATTTTTGTAAAATAAATATGGCCTAAAGATTTTCCCAATGCCTATAATAATTAGCATACATAGGCTTAATTTTAAATGTGTGTATTATATATGATAAAACCAATAATTTATTTTTCAAATAATTACTTACACACAAAATTTCACAGTAATTTACAGTTTTGAGTTTATCTTCCTTGATTGTTTTGAAATAAGTATATTAGGGTAGCCTACCCAGGCTAAAATACCTTGTATATTTATATAAAATATGTAAAACAAATTATATGCCTATTTGTACAATTTTAAATGAATGGATAGATTTTACAGCCTGGAAACAGTTTAAAAAATTAACTAGACGATTCATGATTTGAAAACGTGAATCCTAAATTAAAAGGATAAAATGCTGCAATTTCAACCAAATATGAATATTGACTATATGGAGAAAATTAAGATGTAATATTACCTATTTCACATATGACACAAACAAATATTTGTATTGAAAGAGTGCATAAATCATCCAAAGCAATTATATTTTACTTCTGTAAGCCTAGTTTGTAAAATGGTACATTTATTTCAACAAAATAACTCTCAGAAGGTTGTAACCGAAAAGAGGGATGGCGTACATTTTGTTTTATTATGCCTTACTTGGTAGACAAGCCCCGTCTAACATGATGTGTGGCTGGCGAGCATTATCAACTCGCAATTCAGTAGTGTGACATCAGTTTTCGCAGCTTAGACTTTTAAATATCAGTGGTTTGCGAGAAGCGAGGAATTCTCTAGCGACTCACCACCCAAAAGTTTCAAAATTGGCGTCGCAGGCTTGGATCAACTAGAGGGCTAGTAGTCACGTGAATCACGTTTAGAGTTGAAAATGTATAACTAGGCTTACTAGTTAGTCATATACCCAGCCTAAAAGAATAAATGAGGTATGTCTTGAATATTTTAATAATTAATGAGTTAGTAAAGTTAGTGAGAGGTCTCAATTTCTGTTTCTATTTTTTCAACAAATGTATGCACATCCATTATACATTTAACAGCCAGTAATTAAAAACCAACAATTAAATATTATTTAATTAATATTTAATAACTATATATGAATACGTATTTAAATTTTCAAAGTTGACACACATTGATATACACGACTGTATTAGATTAAATATACTATTTTAAGAATAATAAAAATAAACAAAATAATAATAAAAAAATTACTTACATTTAATTAATACAAAGGTGCGTAATATGCATTCATAGAAATAATAAAATGGATTACATATCAAGTCGTCGCTGTAATAAGATAACTTTTGAAAAATGTTTGTAGTTATTTAGAAAAGTTATGAAACCAATTTATTATATTCTGATAAGCCTATATAAGATAGGACCATATTTTAAATAAGTGTCATTGACATACTCAGTATGAATGGTTTGAATCCTGTGCAGACTACGTGTGAGATATATTTGTTAAAGGGGAATAATACTTGCTTGGCAGCAATAAGTTGGAGCGATTCACGATGATTGTGATTTTCGCCAGCTCTTAAAGTACCAGAAGTTTTCACTAGTGCAGAAAAACCAATGTTTCTCAGTGGAAGAGGAATGGTGTCTGAATTCAATGGTCAGGAGACTAAATTCTTATGTTTCTTTTATTATCCTTAAATTTAATGTATTACTTCAAATGAAGGACTTTTACTTGAGGACCACATTCTTAAATAACTCGATTATTATCGAATGCCTAAATATTAGTGTGTGAATCTAGGTAAAACTATTTAACTTTTTAAGTAAACTTGAAATTGTTAATACCATATACAAACTTAGAGGTAAATTGTAAATCATGGTTTGGATGTCCTAGAGCCAAAATGATTATGATTGAAATTACTTCAAAATTACATTAGATTTCCCATTTTTAATACGCTTTAGCACATTAGGTTTATAATATATTTTTTCTCCCTAAAGTATCCAAATTACTTTCAAAACTTTATTTTAATTCTTTGACGCTATTTCTATTTCCTTCTAACTTATCACAGAAAATGCAAGAAGGAATAACCGACGTAGCAAAGTATTTTTTCGTCCTATGCTCCACATCGGAGGTTAAAAAGGAATCAGTAGGGATAATATATATATATTTTCCTTACAATCAGAGGAAGTCAAGTATAAAGTTAGAACAAACTAATAACACATATATTTATAGGTAAAGCATTTTAATATGTATTATTGTTTGAGTTATTTTTATATAAACTGCCGCTTCTATCTCATTGGCATGAGGCCATCACTAATTTTTATCTGGAACTGGATTTAGTATTGAAGGGGAAATTTAGGGGAAAGTTGGAAGATACACTGAAAAAATGGTATTTTCTCTCTTTGTTCCCCTTTGTTCAAACTACTTCACCCAAGGGAATGTTGAGGCTAATGGTGAGAGAATATTTAGAGAAAACCACTCCAAAAGAATATGCTGAAATTGCCAAACCAAATATATATTAAATCCATCCTTGATGAGAAAAACAATATAGTAATTGGCGGGCCTCCACGGGGAACATATTATCTTGTTCACAATATGTTTTGCTTTAAAAAAAAATTTTTTTTCATTCCCTTTCTATTGCATTTCTTTGTTTATGTATATCCTTTGTATTTTCCTCCCTCATTGTTTTATTTCAACGTATTTTTGTTTCCTTGTCTTCTTGCTATCTCTTTCTCTATAAAGTTTATCTCTCTCAACTCTCCTCAAACCCCTTTCCACACTTGATTAACTTGCTTTCATGGCATAACTCACCCAGGCAACGCAAGGGGTCAACCTCTATGAGAAGCTATCACTCGAGCGGCTGTGTAGTAGGAGGATGGATTGGCGGCGAGGAGTGAACTATGATATAAAATTATTATTTTTTGGTACCGCGTCCTACTACCTGTTCAAGGTATACACATAAGTAATAATTATACTATTGAATTAGGGATGATAATTAAGAGGAAATAGATCCGCATTTGTTTGGGGGGAGAGTAGAAAACCATTGTGTAAAAATGAATTTCAATACCCCCTACAGGGATTTGAACCTCGGTCTCTTTATCATCAACAGTTTAGTCTAATACGAGAACATGCGGCCATCAAAGCAGGTCATCATAAATAATCTGATTTTTTTCACATACAAGAATAAAGGGTGTAGGTATATAGTCATAGATAAAAATACATAGAACGAAAGTGAGGAATATTAAGAATGAGCTAAGGAATAATAATAAACACAAGAGAAAGCTTTAGGCTTTTTACTTTCTCGCTATCTTAAAGGTAGAGAAAGTATGGTTATTGTAAAAAAAATTGAACTCGATATTTTGACGTTTCGACGTTTCATGACCCCCCGAACGCTAAAAAGGGGTTTTTGCAATGCCATTTGTCTGTGTGTCTGTTAAACCCTAAAATTAAAAGTAGATTAATAAAAAGCGAAAAGAGAAAAAAACCTAATTTCTCAAAATAAGCTCTAACGATTTTGTTTAAAACTCATATATAGGCATTGATTAAGATTATAAATAAAATGGCCATATTCGAATTTTCTATTAAAATAAATTGTAGGTTACTTTACAGAAGTGAAAATTTCTGTATTTCCACAAATATTTGAGATATTAAATAACTTACTATTGCAAAATTGTAGTACTATTAAAAATTAAAAAAACTTTTATTGGAAATATATTTTTATAAAACAAATATTTTCTGAGATATTTGCAAATATATTAATACAACTATGTAAAATTTAATTGTAGAGAGATAATACTCAAGTTTTTTCGCAATAATTCTGTAATAACATAGAGTAATTAAATATAAGTGAGTCTCTCAAAAAGTGTTATTTTTAATTCAACCTCTAAGGAGAAATGTGTGTACAACAATGACTTATCTCCTTCATATTAAACTCGATAAACAATATTTACAGTTTTTTATTAGTCAAAATTTATAATTGAGGAATTTAATAGCAATGCGATGACCTGAAGATGTGAAACACCTAAAACATGTTAAAATTTTAAACGGAATTCTATATATTCGTATGAAGTGTTGACCCTTGTGGACCAAAAATCAATCATTTTTATTGGTTCAAACATTCAAATGAGGACACTCTTTAAAATTGCAACTATAAAATATAAAACCGGGACTACATTTTTTTTACGTAAGTATAGTTCAATTTATTCTTGGGTTTGCTAGTGTATATTATTTTGTTTCACATGTATTACAAGTTTTCAGTAACTATCTCCATTTTAAACAATAGAGCGAGATAGTCCGTGTGGTGTTCCGTACCATTTATTTTTGTTCGCATCAGGCTCACATTTCATTACAATAATGAGATGGTAATGAAGCTTTAAAATAAATGTACTAGCATCTACATGAACGGAAAGACAATACTGAGCTAAAATCTGCTCACATATACGCACATAAAAGCTATCTAAAGAGAACCCCTCCAGGTATTTTTTTTTTAAATTGAATGCCTCTAGAAGCCATTTAGAATGATGTTTGCCTGAAATATTTTAAAAACTAAATGTCTCTAGAAACTATGTGAGTTCGTCTTTACCTGGTAAATTTTTGAAATGTAAATGCTTCTTTAGGTTATTCAAGTTTTATACAAGCCCCTCAAATGTTTAATAATAAAAGAACTTTAAAATTAATTGAGGTTTAAGTTGGTAGGGGGATTTCAAACCATATATTTCCTTCCCAAGGCCCTCGCGTTTCATTATTTTTATAATGATTTTAAGAAATCATTTAAAAACTTCACATTTCCTATGGCTTAAGTTACAATATCTAAATTTATTATAGTAATCATTTAAACTTTTAATGTTAAATTTGGTATTATATACCTAAAATAGATTTTATTAGTTTTGAAACCTACATTTGGAATTTGTTTGCTAATTCTATTAATATATCAATTTAATTCTAAGTCAGAAACAACCTTACAAACATATTATATTGTTTACAATTATTACACTCATTTATTTATTATTTTACAAATATTTCTAATCACATTTCTCTGCATTTTGTTTTTGTACTCTTCAATTTAATGTGATATCTAAATTTAGTCTACTATTTTACATCAACATTTGTCTAATCATATTTTATTCAGACAATAGTAATTCAAAATTATTTTCTTTGGCGTATTACATACATCTTCTGCATCTATTTAGTTCGTTATTTGTACGTCTATAGGACTAATGAAGCCTAAATATTCATTCTATATTCAATGTAGTACAATAAAAGCTTTCAATTGAAATTAAACATTATTTTTCTGCTTTTTAAGATTTGACTTTTTCTTTTAACTTATTCTTTTTGGAGGAACCTCATTTTAATATTTACCTTCACTTAGTCTAAAATGAATAAATTTCACCTTCCCAATAATAAAACTGCCAATTACAGGTAATTTTTCAACTGAAAATAAATTACTCTGATAAGAGCTAGTTTTACTTTCTCATTATCTTACAGGTAGAGAGAGAAAGCATTATTATCGTCAAAAAAATTGAACTTGAGCTTTTGATGAATCTCGACGTTCATGAACTCCCGAATCCGGAAAAATTGTTTTTGAATTACAAGCTGTCTCTTATGTCTGTAGGCACCTCGCAGTAAAGACTAAACTATTTTACCGATCTGACTAAAACTTGGTATTTAGTGTTTTCATAAGGTTGCCCCGAAAGGTTTTTGAAATTGGATATCTATCTCTAGAATTAAGGGTAGTTTAATTAAGAGTGAAAAGCAAAAAAAAGCTATTATCTCAAAACTGTCTTTAACGATTTTGATTAAATCACATTTCTAAGCATTGATCAATATTATAAATCAAATGTCTTCTATTATATTTTCGGGAATATGAGTTTAAGGGTTCCGGTCTGAGGCGTAAATTCTCATTTTTATCACATCTTAGAAAATCTATAAGATGTGCAATTACTTACCATTTAGAATATGTAGGTATATTTATAATACAAACATTTTATTTTAAGCATATTTTTATAAAACCATTAATTTTCCCTGCAAACGCAAATATATATATTTTTAACTTTTGGAAAAAGGAAAATTATTGCTACCGTAAAAAATCTAACACGAGATGTTGATGGATGTCGAGGTTCCATAACCCACCGAGCCCTAAAAAGTAATTTTAATGCCGTCTGTGTTTGAGTGACTGTTTAGCCATAAAATTAAAATAAGTTTAATAAAAGGTTAAAAGAGATAAAACCAACTTTTTAAAAATCGGCCATGACAATTTTGACTAAAACTAGTATCTAGGCGTTGATCAAGATTTTAAACAATCTGTCTGTTTCCATTTCATTTCTATTTTCCCAAAATTTCTATGTTCTTTTTCCTTTAACCTCTTTGGGGAAATATTTTTATAGCCATAATTTAACCCTTTCGTTTTAACCTCAGCAAAATTTTTACCTTTTTTTACTGGTCTAAATTTATGAATGAGAATTTTAATAAAAATGCGATAGCTATAAAATGTACAACCCCTAATAAACTGTAGAAAATTTTAACCGTAATTTTGGGTTTTTTATAAGAAGAATTGACCCTTGTGAATCCAATATTAACCTTTTTTTGGTCTAATTATAATAGTTAGGGCTTTAATTCCCAAGTAAAATCATAAAACTTAAATCTGGGAGTCAGAAAATGTTTAACGTAAGTATAACACAATTTTTTCTCAGGTTTGATTGTATATACTATTTAGTTTCACATATATTACGAGCTTTGAATAAATATCTAATTTTTAAACATTGGAGTGATATAGTTTGTGTGGAGTTCCGTACTATTTATTTATTTTATAGATCCATTAAGTTTTAATATTTATATTCAATTAAATATAATTTTGACTTGCAGCTAAACTAATATTATTATTTAATAATTTTTCATTTATCACTTCAGTCATAAGCTTCGTCCAACTGTCTATTTTTAATTTATTACTTTTAACATGGTGATATAGGTGTAATCTATAAGGAAAAACTTATTATTCAAGGTTTGATCAGTTAGTTTTTAAACTTTTATTTTTCCTCATTTTAACACATTTTAACATTTTTTTATTGTATCAAATTGAAATGAACATTAAATTCATTTATTTTTCCCTAGTAATATACTCAGATTATCAATTCATCTATCAAAAAGTAAGTTATATTATACTTATCATTCACTATCCAAAACTGATTTATATATTGTTCTGTCTATCCCTCTATATCTCCCTATATCAGCTCTTACTCTCTATATTTCTCTTTATAACTCATCTTTCTCGCTCTTGGTCTCATGGTGTTGTAAACGTCTATGTGATGAAGGAGGTTGGAGGTGGGATGAGGGTAGTTAATATCCAAATAACTCAAAATTCACATTAATGCGGGACGTAACAAAGCACCGTGTACGAGATAGTAGTGACTATTTTATGAAGTTAATCGTGGTGGAGATCGAAAGCTGACGAAACATGGGGTCAGGCGTAAGGCAACGAATGGATACCCACTCTTACAGAATTTCCACGATTGTTGACTTTTACTTGGAGGGCTATAGGAGGGTGAAGTTAAGATAAGAGGAAACAAAAAGCCAATACAGTGGAACTTGGATAATCCAAACTTGAAAGGACCAAGAAAAAATTCGAATTATCCAAAAATTCGAATTAAATAAGTTTCTTAAAAGGAATTCTCTTTTCCACTTCCTTTATCACCGCTACTTTTTCAGTTCAAATACTTACCAATGTCATCAATAAACACATTAAATAGAAGAGGACCTAAATTAGAACCCTGAGGTATGCCAAAGGGGGATAAAAATATATTTGAGGTGTGTGAACCAATTTTAATAATGAATGATATTTCATTCAAATAACTGCTGAACCAATTTACATATGATTGAGAAAGGCCGAAAATACCAAGCTTAGAGAGAATAATACTATGCTGACATAAGTCAAAAGCCTTACTTTGGTAAAAATAAATAGCATCAACCTGACCTTGGGCAGAGACTTGAGGGGCAACATGCCCAAGATATTATAAAAAATAAGTGACAGTAGATTTATTTTTTTATAAAATCATGTTGATTATCTGAAAGTTTAATCTTAAGGTGGTGGAAAGTATGCTCATGTATGATTTTCTCAAATACTTTTGAGAAAGTGTTTAAGAGGGAAATTGGTCTATAATTACAGGTATTTGTTTTTGCCCTTTTTTATAAATATATATGGCAACAGATTGTTTCCATATAAGAGGAAAAGTTTCATTTGACAGGCTAGTATTAAAGATATAGGCTAACAAAGGACTAAAAATGCTGGCACAGCCTTTAACAATAAAACTTGGAATTCCATCTGTCCCGGCACATTTTGATGAACTCAATTTTTGTATAGCACTAGCAACATCCTAGGGTGTAATGTGGCATGAATACAAGGGCGCGCTAGTTTCAATAACGGGGCATTGTAAGACAGGAAAGGTTGAATTATAAACTGAATTAAAGTAGCTCCCAAACTTATTAGAATTTAATACAGGATCATAAATAATCCTGCCATTAATTTATAGGTTAGACGGGTAAACTTTATTCACACGATTGTTTTTAACAAATTTCCAAAGTTCCTTGGGCTTGCATTAAATACTATTTTCTATTGAATTTATTCAATTGGCTCTGTCTATAATCAAAGTAGTTTTAACTAATTTACGAAAGTGAAAAAAATGTGAATAAAATACACCATTATTTGTTAGTTTGAACTTTTGAAATAATTGTTGTTTTTTTCTCCTAATATAGTATTTAAGAGTAGAAGAAAACCAATCCGGATATTTAGATGAATTAAGAATGGTAATTTGAGGAATATGTGCTTTGATTTTCCTTTGACTAAATTGGTAAAATTATCAACAGACAAATTAACATCCGTAGTAGAATAAACACAAGACCAATTAGCAGTGGCCAGGTTATTGTAAAGATTAAGGTAATCACCAAGTGCGTAGGTAATATATGTGGTGGGGCTGTCATTAATTTTAGTAGCAATAGGAACATCAAGTGAGATCAATAAGGGTGGATGTGATATATCAATATTCACTTGTGATTGAGAGCTATGAGTTACTAAGGGGTGGTTGAAATTTGCAAAACAAGGTCAAGGATGTTAGTGTAATTATCAGCTCCATTAAGTTGTTCTAATCCTATTATGTTGGTCAAAGCAAGAAGTTGAGTAGCTTTTAATTTAATGTAGAAATTTGAAATACTTTGAGCATGGTGATATTGCCAATCAATTTTGAGGAAGTTAAAATCACCTAATATTACTATTCGATAGGGATAGTTAGCCAAAGCACCTTCAAGAAATGTAAAGTAATTCTTAAATGTTTCGACTGTTATTTGAGGAGAAAGATATATGTTCCCAATTAACAGTTTTTGGCGATCAAATATTGGGATTTCCATACAGACACATTTCATATTATTCTCTAGGTCAGTTCTCCTGGCCATATTAGAAATATAATCAATTGCAGAAATGAGAACACCCCCATCCCTTGAGATAGTAGTTTCATCATATAATCTATCGGCTATATAAACATTATAGTTAGGGGGAAAGTAATTTTCGTTAACAAACTCACTGGAGAGCTAAGTTTCAACTGAATAAATAATAGAGAATTCATTCAAACAAACATTTGTAAATAACTTCCTTGCTTTGGTTCGTAGACCACGACAATTTTGACAATATAATATATCATTATTATTCTCTGAGGGATGGTTTGGGGGTAGCCTCCAGACCTCCATCGATGGTCACGAGTGGGGTTCGATGATAATAATAATAATAATAATAATTTTCTGTTTAACTAAACCAAAAAATCCACTGAAAATGCAAAGATTTATAATTTCAGAATGCATTTCACTTTTAAATTGAAAGAAAAATTATAATTTAGCTTGTTTGGATGTTTCGTATTAACATTATTAATCAAAAGGTATTACTTTGAGAAATTAAAATAAATGGTACGGTGCACCACAAAATTTCTCTCTCTTTAATCTCAATATAAAGACAATTACTTAAAACTGGTTAAATTAATTGTGAAATGAAATCATATTCACTATTGCAGAAACACTATACTAAATAACTTAATTATAATTATACATACTGTTACAGAAACAATGAGAAAATAGGAGTATCTATGTATACCAAAGAAGATAGTAATCAAATACATATTTATAATTGTTCCGTTTAGATATATGTGTTGGCTTATAGCTCAGAAATCCCTATTTTTATCAAATTGTATTCCAGATTTAAATATGTTTATTTCAATAGTAACTTTACAATGCTAATTTATTTCATATCTCAAATAGTTGCGAATATACGATCAAATTAGGAAATTTGTGCTTATTTGATTTCCATGGGAAAATAAGAATGGTCCTTTTGTTTGTACTATTAAACAATGCCTGTATAAAGAGTTTAATAAGAATCGTTATAGCAATTTTTGTGAAAACCAATTTTATTCCCTTATATCCTTCAGTAAATTACTCTTAATTTTAAAATTAAATGTCTAATTCCAAATACTGCTCGGGGGAACATTATGAAAATCCTAGATACCAAGTTTTAACCAGAAATGGTAAAGTGGTATCGGCTATACACCAAGATATAGACGGGCAAGGAGACGAACTGACGGCCTAATGAAAATCAACTTTCTTTTTCATGGAGTCATGAAACTTGGGTGGATATTTATCAAAATCAAGAGTTGGATTTTTTGACCAACACATTACTTCTCTTTCTCTGAGAGGTTCACATAAAGAAAAAAGATCTTCTAAATTTCATTAAATGAGTATGGATTAATCAACATACACTATTACAATATATTAAGGAAAGAGGAACAACCGTATCCACTAATAAACCTAAGGAATTGAATTTTCAAATACTTGAATAAAACATATTATATTGGCTTATAGCTGAGAAACTATTGATGCTATAAAAATATATTCAAGCCCAAATGGTTTGATATTACATATTACTTCATCTTCAAATTGATAACTTATTTCATATCTCAAATAGTTACGGAGATATGATCCAATTTGGGAATTTCTGCTATTTATATTACCCACAAATTCGTTTTCATAGATAAATAAAAATCATGACTTTGTTTATAATGTTAAACAAAACGTCATCAAAATTTCTAAGGCAAATTTAAAAATATACATATTATCTTTTTTCCCCTTTAGTAAACTACCCTTAATTTTAGGATTGGATGTATCAATTCCAGAAAGTCATCAGGGGTAAATTATGAAAAGCCAAGATACTTTAGTCCAATTAGTAAAATGATTTTGACTCTATTATGAAATATAAACAGGCAAAGAGACCAAACAGAATATATCAAGTAAACCGTTTTTCATTTTCAGTGAGTCAGAAAACAGGAATATTTATAGAAATATTGAAGTTTCTTTTACAATCACGATACTTTTCTCTTCAAGGGTTCTAGATAAAGTAATACACATAAGTAGCATGTCATCTGTTTATAAAGTTAGGTATATGTTTCATATTCTTCACCATAGAAGCTAAAATGTGTTTTTATTTATCAATATTAATAGCATATATAAAGTAGCACATTTTTATTTCAGATCTATATAAGAGTGATCACGCCAAATATCCAAATTAGATTTGAGGTTATGAATTGTAAGCGACCGTGCTCAAAGCAACCGTTGTTGGAAGCGAACACAAAAACTTTCATCGCGGTCAGAGTGCTCAAACATGTTTTTAATATTCATCCAAGTGAATGAGCCAGATATAAGTCAAAAATGACATATAAATGTAATATAATTAAGATAATAGCTAATAAAACATAATAAATTAATCCAAATAACTTAATCTAACATAACCTAACCTGACCAACTTAAATCTAAGAAATTAGGTTAATTCTGAAATAAAACGGTGAAAGACTTACATAAAACTGGATTAAAAAAATATAATATAATCTGGGACCCATAAAAAACAAAGGCTTTGAAAATATGTTATAATGCATTAAGCTAGGTGAATAAATTAGATTAGAATTTTGTTCTTATGTATTAAAAACATTGAATATTGTAATTAATCTATACAAGAATACCAATAATTATTGATATAAATTAAATATCTGCAACTTAATTAAGTAAAGAAATAGATTATGTGCGTAAAAGGAAAATGACTCATAACATAATGTAGGTTGCGTCGAACAAATGCGTAAAAAATCTGATGGCATACATGACGAGTTTTTCCTGGCCTCTCTGAACACAGTCAATTCCAATATGACACCAAATTTTAAATACTAATAATTTTTAAAAGGAAGCTGGTTAAATTAAATGTTTAGACATTTTTAAACCAAGGAGTAAACTACTTCTCACTGTTTTAGATGATTAATATTTGCCGGGTGGGTAATAGGCCCACCCCAAACGGTAAAAGCCTAAGAAAATTCTTAAATTTCAAAATGAAGCGATGGAAAATAAACAGGGCATGCTCCTTAAGAATTTATAGGATAGTATAAAATTAATTTGGTGGAGTAGCAAATTGAATTCCGCTTACTAGTAAATACGTATATTTTCTGTGATACTCAAATAGCTTTGAACAAAATTGTGAAAGGTTTTTTAGATAAATCTTCAATAAAAATAATTTGAAAACTAATATTATTATTTAAACGACTTTACAAAACTATCTATGTCATAGAAGATTCCGTTAATACACATTTTTAACTAAATCTATTACTATTTTAAAATTTATTTGGATTTTCAAAACACCTTAGACTTTAAATTGACATGTAAATGATGTTTTATCTGAAAAACAGGAATACTATCATATATTATTCTGCTGGAACATAATTTTCAAGAATTTATTTTTGAAAAATTATAAATTTTCGAAAATCAATATAATTAGTTAATTATTCTTTTATTTTAAGATTGATTTAAAATAGCAATTTTTCCTTAAAGTATGACTATATAGCACTCACACACACACATATATATATATATATATATATTTAATAAACTCCATCTAATAGTTTCAACTGTTGCCCAAGCTACAGGCTCAAAAATAGAGAGTTAGACAGAGTTATAAAACAGAGAAATTGACAGAATAGTAAAACCCACTTTTATTTAGTCTTAGGGCACATAGAACGTTAAGACCCATAGTATTCTCAATGTTTATGATTACAATAGTTTATTTACACAAGGAAATAAAAACTATTTTAAATATCTAATTGTGGTTTTACACTATATTTATCATGGTAATTACCACCTACACTATTCCTCTTATCTCAATGTTCGTACTAGATATATATTCCAACTAATGAGGCTAATAATATTAACACATTATTCAACTTATTGGTCGCACCGTTTTTATTACAATTTGTGTTTAATTTTCGGGAGTGTAATCGTGGTTTTCATCGGGAGGCAAACAACCTCTAATGTTGTTGGAATAAAAGGGATTTAATTGTATAGACCATGTTACGTAGTTTAATTGGACTCGTTCGTAATAACTTGATTAGGATAGAGTTAACTTGTATAACAATATCCATCCAACTAATGAACATTCAGCTTCCAGTTCAAGTCAATAGAATTTCTAGAACTAGCACAAAAGTTAGCAAATGCGCACGCATTCATTCACTCTCCCCACCACTTACACACACACACCCACACACACACACGTAGTAGAGGATTTTTCCTAAATGTGTATACTATCCCACTTGAATATCATCATTACCAAGTATTCAGAGCTCATCGAGAATTAATAAGAGAAACAAAGTTATAAGGCGATATCTAAGCCGTTTGAAAGATTTCAACGCCACTCGCTCTATCCACTCAGTGCGAGATAAATAGTTTAAGATTTGTTTTCTACGACAACAGTCCACCTAAAACAGCCAATTAACGTTCACAGCTAATATTCGCATGCGTTGTGTAACTGGAGACATATCAATCGCAGTATAGTGTGTTTAGACCGCTGAAGAAATTTTAAACAACACTTTAAAAAAAAATTGGAATTAGCATGTGTTGATTTGTATCGAATCAAAAAAAAGACTACTTATAAAATAATCTTGGTGAAAATAATAAATAAAGAGGCATTCGAAAATTAAACACACTGATAATTTGGTGTTTATAGTTTCCCTTGCAATCCACCATAGATCAAACAAGCATATCTGCTATAGTAATTCTATGCACTACTCAAAGATATTGTATTTTGTACTTTGGGTGAAAAAGCTAAAAAAGATTTAGGATAGCAAAAATATGCTCTAGAACATGTAGACAAAGGTCTGGAAAATTTTACCTAAAAAAGTTTGAACTATCTGAAGCAAAATACCACATTACAAGGAAACTCCTTGGTCTGGATTCACACATCAGTGCAAATTGGCTCTCAGGATTAGTTTTGTTTATTTGCTCTGTTCCTGTAATAGCGAAAGAGGAAGCAGACTAGTGGGAAGAACCAAGTTGATGGACGTAGTACCAAACTTGTCAGTCTGGCTTACCAGCTACTGGGAGTACAATGTTCAAAACCCAGTCAGCTTTATTGAAAGTGCTTTCTTACTAAATTTTTTTCAATTATTTAATCAGGTAGATTTATTATAAGCTCTGTCTTTTCTTATATGTATTTCGTTAGTGTAGTTAAAATTCAGTTATCTCAGATGGGTTGTAAGATATGGTGCATAAAAAACCGTTGGTGTTATCAAAAACACTATGGATTGCCCTCGCTTCTTCCAATCCATGTGCAAAATTTACTTCTAAGCTCAATTATACTTTATTTCATTCTTTTTTAATAATGACAATAAAAGCTACTGAAATCTATCTATTTAAACCAGCAATCAAATTTAAACAAGTTTTGGTATCATACTTTATTTGAAACAATAGCATTACTCATTCTAAAGTATGTATCTATTTCAATGATTCCAACATTTCATTACACTACCTAAACATTCATCTACGACTTTAACATATTTTTAGATTTTCTGTTCACCTCTGACAAGACATCTTGTGAATGTGGGGAATGCCAGGCCTCCACCGTGGTTCGGATCCCACGTTAAACTGTAGGTCCTCCATTTCATCTCACAATCACCCTACCATTACACATTAGCGTAAGTGCGTACAACCCGAACGGGTAGTAAGACGCGGTGCTAATAATAATAATAATAGATTTTCTGTACAACACTTTAACTCAGTTGGTAGCGTGTCTGTCTACTGAGCTAAGACTCCCGGGATCAAATCCTGGATTGGTCAAAACATTATATTTGGTAGAGTGTGGGTGTCCACTTTCACAGTGATAAATTAATGGTTGGGTGCTTGATGCTGTGTCAGTTCTAGATTAAATAAGTTTATAAGTCGTGTGTGCCCGTACTTTTGTTTAGTGACTAGGGGAGTATAATACTAAGTATATTATTATTATTATTATTAGCACCACGTCTTACTACCCGTTCGGGTTATACGCACTTACGCTAATGTGTAATGGTAGGGTGATTGTGAGATGAAATGGAGGACCTACAGTTTAACGTGGAATCCGAACCACGGTGGAGGCCTGGCATTCCCCACATTCACAAGATGTCTTGTCAGAGGTGAAGTAAGGGTTTGGTAATCAGATAAATCTTTGCCGGGACCGAGGATCGAACCCCAGTCGCCAGCATAGAAGTCTGACACCTTACCCCTAGACCATCAGGTCACCACTAAGTATATCAAAACGTCTCTGAATTTAATAAACTATTACAAGGTTTATAGTTCATATGTTGTTTTGTGTTGTACTAGCAAAATAATTTAAGATGTAGTGCCTGTTACAAAACTCAGTAGACAAACATTTATTTTCAAATGACATATGGATGGAGTGATTGTATAAAGTCAAGCAAATTATACAACCGAATAGTAATAAAACCTTTCTTAGCCAGCATCAAATGCTTACAGCTCTACCAAATAATATACCCTTAAATTTTCATTAGAACGACTTTTAAAAACATAGTAACATATATTTTGTGACTAAAATTGATTACGTTTTAGAATATATTAAATTTAATTTTGTATCTATTGATAATATATGACAAAAATGAAAACTGCATTTACCATAAATTGATGATCACTAAAATAGTATCCACACAACCCTTCATAAATACACCCAACAACATTTTATTGACAGTTTTGAAAAAAGAATGGTTGCAAAATTCCAAATAAAACCATTTAGATATCATATTCTGAAAATTGAAAATTGACACCTGGACACGGGACTCGAACCCGGGACCTTCGGCTCAGTACGCCAATGCTCTTACCACTGAGCTATCCAGGATTCGTCCCGTGCCTATGGTCATTCTTCACTCTTCACTCATAGTTAAGGCAAAGTCTATGATGGACGTGTGGAAGTCATTAGCTTATAGATATGTGATTATATAGGATAACAGCCATCAGACAACGCAGCCAACCACGACTCGGTATTTGGAATATGTTATTGCAGCCATTTGACAATTATATTATAGTTGTACGGGATTGCATATATTAATGAATCAAATAGCCGAAGCTATCATTTATGCATTTTAGTGAGGATAACACTATTTAACACCATATAATCACGTATTTATAAGCTGACGACTTCCGCACGTGCATCATACACTCTGCCTTAAGCTATGAGTGAAGAGTGAAGAATGACCATGGGCACGGGACGAATCCTGATAAGCTCAGTGGTAAGAGTATTGGCATACTGAGCCAAAGGTCCCGGGTTCGATTCCCGTGTCCAGGTGTCAGTTTCCAATTTTCAGAATATGATATCTAAATTGTGTTATCCTCACTAAAATGCATAAATGAGAGCTTCGGCTACTTGATTCATTAAATTCATAAAAGCATTATGTTCAAAAAGTCACAACTCTTTATCTATATTTTACTGATGCAAGAAAACTAAAATAGTTAATTGATTAATTATTTTGGTTTTCCAGCTGCCGGATTTAATCTTACGCTGATGCGATTGAAGCTGGCCGACTTTCTAATAGTGAGCCAACCGGTTGGTTCCCAGCCTCATTTCAATGAATATGCATAGGGCTGCAATGAAGATCTCATAGATTCGTCAACCTACCACATCTTTCAACCATTAAAGGTAGCCGTAGGATATAAATACATTTAAGAAAATCTTCTGTAAATGATAGATATAATTAGATATAAATAAACAGCCAACACGGAAAACAAATGTTTCTACTTACGTTGGCCATTATTAACGTTTTTTTCTTATGTGATTATTCAATAACTCTTTATCTACCGTTATAATCCTCCAAACTTTTCAGCTATAAGCTCCCTTATTAACGCCTAAAAATATTAGAACTCTTGTACGCGTTTTACATTTCGTTCATCCACATAGGAGGTCACGCGCACTGAACATCAAGTCGTCTAGGTTTATTTTCCAGTGATGAAGAGATCGTGGATTAGATCTGGACTCAGTATTCACTGAGGGTGGAATTTCCTGAATGGTTTAAAACACCACCTCCACGGAAATATTAATGAATTGCCTATACATTTTACCTTCCTCATCTCTATTTAATTAGAAGCTAGCGAACCAAACGGGTGGCAAAATATGTGGTGCGATGAAATAAAATTTGTTGGGGGTATTTAAAAAATATATTTATTTTCCTAAAAAACAAATAATAAGCAGGCTCAGTTTGAAATAAATGTGTTAGCACTCTAATAAAAAAGATTAAAAAACAATTCTTGGGGAAGACGACCTCATTTCCCACCAACACATCTGTGATTGATGACAAACATTGAAACAAATTCGTCATCTTGACACGCATAAAAAGACGTTGGTCTCGTCTAATCTGATTTTCTGGTGGATTATAGTTTAGTCTTCTGGCAGTACTCATGAAACTCTCTTTAATAGGCTTCCAAATCTCCCTCAAATCAAATGCAACTACTTTTTATTTGAATGATATCTTCATCACCCCTAATCAACAAGTAAAAACTTAGTGTACACTATAAGGTACAGTCCAATTCCTCGGTCCCGGCACAGATTTATCTGATTACCAAACCCTTCCTTCACCTCTGACAAGACATCTTGTGAATGTGGGGAATGCCAGGCCTCCACCGTGGTTCGGATTCCACGTTAAACTGTAGGTCCTCCATTTCATCTCACAATCACCCTACCATTACACATTAGCGTAAGTGCGTATAACCCGAACGGGTAGTAAGACGTGATGCTAATAATAATACAGTCCAATTTTAATAAGAAATATCTTAATTGAAAGAGATAAAGATCAATAGATCCTTTATTACATGTTTTTTTACTATCACGTCTAACTATCTGTTCAGGTTATGAGCATATATTGTGATTATTCTAATGGGGTAGGGATGAGAAAGGAAGCATTTTAGAGGTATTCTAGCTGCATTAGCGTAGAAGGAGAGTGTAAAACCATTTAAGAAAGACCACCTTTTATAGAATAAAACGGGATTCAAGCCCCGATATCCCCATCATCAGCAGATCATTATATTTCCCGTATTCGTAAGTAAAGTGATGTGATCTTCAACTGTAACTCTTGATTGATATTATCAATATCTAAAATATAACACTACATTTTATAATATATTTAAATGTTGGCAATGATATGTGCAAAAAATTAATTTTAACTTCCTAAGCATTTATTCTTACCAGAATACAGATATAGCATCTTACCTAGACAAATTACATATTTAAATCATTGTGAGTTGGTTACCTTCTGTGGTAAACGGAGCTAAAATCATTTTATGTGGAAAGATAACCCTAATGTATGCCAATAGTAAGATGCTGAAAGCAACACAATAGGTTTCCACACTCGTATTATTTGTTTGATATAATAGGCTATTTGTGTGCACTAGCTCCGGGCCTTAATTAATTGTTTGGGACGCATGGTGTTTGGTTGTAACACAGCTAATCCACTAAAACTATACATGTATTCTATAATATTTAGATAAGATTCAAATTCTGCTCCAAGGGACTAAGTAATGTATTCTTAAGAGTTGAATAAAACTGATGTTATATATTTTAGCATTTGTATGAAAATTATTTATACCTAATGTTATTAGGTGATTCCTATTGCATATACTGGTCACCGCTCCAAACTATCTATAAGGATCAAACTTGATATTAAGATACTATAAGGCTATGCCACAAAAACTTTTTTACTCTAGCTCTTCAGTTATGATAGTTTACTGATGACTAACCACGACATTTTTGGAAAATGGCTCTAATGATTTTGTTTAATCTGAATATCTAGGTTTTATTCAAGGAAAAATATGATTTAAACTGGGTTAATAGCAACACAAGTGATTCCAACTATATTCATGTCTAAATGTCTTGAGTAATGACATATTGGATATTCGATAACATGTGTGCATAGGAAATTATCCATTTTATCGAAAACTCAAAAGGGCTACCAACCGCTTGTGAAATATTTTTTTTAATAGTTACTGCATGTGGCAAACCATTTATGACTATTTTTTTACAGCTTTTTATATTTTTTATGTTGTTTTTGAACAAAATGTTGTAGCTTTGTGATAATAGTATTTTTATGACAGCATATATCGATAATTACGAGGCTATTATTCTTCCTATGTATGACCAGATGCTGCAAATGTAGGTAAATATTGTTGTATTGCTTCCAAATGTAGTTTTCAAGAACCAGTTATATCTGCATGTACTACCTTGCGCACTAGATAGATCAGCCTCTCATAATGAATCCAAGGCTTATTTTTTCAGGGAATGCTTACATAAATTTGCCCTTTTTTCTTCCAAAATGCTCTTAAATATGTCAATCATTGATATTTTTCAACTGCATGATGGAAACTGACAATAGGTGATGCACTGTGAACAATAACACACAAAATATTAACTATTTAAAAATGTTTATAACACAAACAAATTGATTGGCAAAGTTACAGTGGCCACATAGATAAGTTACAATTTTAAATTGGTAAGAAATTTTGCAGATATTTAGTTTTTCTTCGCGCTTTCATAGGATACATTTCGACCTCACACTTTTATGTAATCGGGAAGTCAACTTCATTCAATATGCTTATGATAAGCACTGAACTTCAAGAAGTATCAGAATTTTTTTTTACAGCAACAGAACCCAAAACAAAATTTAAGATGCTGGAAGAAAAGCTGTAGTGTTGTTAAAAGGATAAAGAAAACAAAGTAAAGCTCAAAGATCTGCGTTACCGAATATTCAAGGAAAAAATTTCAAATTCAAAATCCTTTGTTCATCCTCGGCAGTCACCACCAACGGGTTCTGATATAAAATATCATGCATATAGAAGCTGTTTCCAAACTCAACAATGGTTGAAAAATGATCCAGGAGATGCTTGCTGTTTGGGATAGCTGAGTAAAAACGATGACTATTTCCCCAAACTCACTGATTTGCCTAAGGCAGTAAGGTCTTTGCTGTCACTTATCAGATTCAAATGTTGAAAGGGTATGATACTATGCACCGTAGATGCAAGACGATGAGCTTTCTATGTACCGATATCTGTGGATCCTGCCAAGAAATTGGATGTAAAAATATTCCTTTTGATTATTCTGAGAGTGATTCAGAAGATTGTGACATTATTAATGAGAAACTTTAACATTTATATTGAGTCTTACTGTTCATATTTGTTGGAAATGTTTCTTTTTTTGTAACTTCAATCAATATTACATGAGATATATTAATTACATTAAAATAATTGAAATTTATGAGATCATGTAGTTTTTTTAAATTTTCCCAAGTGAAATCTTTATATGAAGTTAATTTATATGAAATTTATACTGAAATGTAAAATTGACAACCGAATATATAGTAATGACAAATAGTGCTTTATAGTTGGATTTTTTGGACAAAAATCCATGGACAGTCGTTTACAATAGATACATTTTTGAAAATTCTAAATATTTCGAAAATAGTTTTGACGATAATTTTTCAAAATGTATGTCTGGAAGTTGTGTAGTATGAAAAATATTATGTACATTTGTATTAGGGTAAAAACTAATAAGTAGTTTTTTGATGACTGATTTGTAAAAACTTGAAATATTTTAAAAATTGCTCTAAATATGTGGTTCAAAATGGTTATTTGGAAAGAGTTTTACTTGAGGTAAAAATTAATTTATGGGTAGTCTACTCATGACTTATTTTTCAACTTAAAAAATTTAAAAAATAGCTTTTAAATATTTGATTCAAAATGGGTTTCTTGGAAACCTTTGACATTACATTTAACACTGTATATTTATATTTAGGATAAAACTCATTCATGGATAGTTTACTGATGACTCTATTTCAAACACCGGAAGTATTTTAAAAGTGACACAATATATTTGATTACAAATGGGCACACTCGGAGTGTGTGACATAAAAAATAACACTATTGACTTGGTTTCGGTTATACATTTTATAGAGTCATTTTCTGATGGGGTGGTTTTGCTTAAAATGTATATCTGGGAAATGTTTGAACATGAATATGCCAAATAAGGCTGTATACTTTTTGGAGGAAATCTGGGGATGTCTAATTTGCTGGACACTGCTTTTTTGAGTTAGATATTTAAAAAAAAAGGCTTTGGCAACATTTTTTCTAAAATGGCATCAGGACTTTTTTATATTATCAATAATAATGTATCTTTATTTATAAAATAATATTAATTTAAGGGTCATTTACCTTGGAAAATATATTTTTTAATTTATTTGAAATTGAAATTGAAAATTAAATTCAAAATGGGAATCAGGGAATTGGTTTTTCATGATAAGTAGGAATACGTTTTTATTTTTACAAATAATAAATAATTTTAAGGAAGTTTACTAATAATTTATTTTTGAAGACTTGAGCTTTATTTAATATATACATATATATATATAATGTACATATTATTAACATATAAAGGATTATTATTATGATTAACAATATTATTTGTTTGTTTTCATAAGGTAAACATACATATGAATAGTTTACTCAAAACTAAATTTTAACATTATCTTTGAAGCCATAATACACTATATCAGAACGTTTGAGCGAGGGTGTCGAACCATTTAATTTTGATTTTAACCCTAGGCTTAAAATTAATGGTAGGTTAATGACAAATGATTTTTTTCGAATCCTTCATTTTCTGATAGTGGCTTTAACAATTTTTAAAAAAAATCTATTAATTGGTTGTTGACCTAACAAATCAAACTGTATATATATTTCTGGGAGAAAAATTGATAAATATTTGACTACTTATGACTGATTTTCAAAATTTTTAAATATTTTATAAACTGATGTAACAATTTGAATAAAAAGTGTAATTTTTTAAGATTTTAACACTATAAATAATTGTATATATTTAATATTACTTATAAAATCATTTAATAGTATTTCACAGATGAGTGATGACTAATAATTTTTTTAATTGATTTTTTTTTCTGTGTAGTTCTAACTATTTGGTTTAAAATTGGTATTTTCAGCTATTTCAAATGATAAATAATACGGTGTTTTGATTTTTATATAATTAATTGATTTAAGGGTAGGTTACAGATGAAAAACTTTAAGAAGTTTAAAAAAATTGAAAACTGTTTTAATATATAATCAAAAATTGCTATCTCAAATGATTTTTCATTATAAATAAAAATATATTTGTATTTTGAAAAATAGAAAAAATAAGGTTGTTAACAAATAAATGGGGGTGACCTGGTTCTAGGGGTAGGGTATCAGACCTCTATGCTGAAGGTCCGGGTTTCAAACCCCAGTACCGTCACAGATTTATCTGATTACCAAACCCTTCCTTCACCACTAACAAGACGTGTATTAATCACAACTTGTAAATGTGGGGAATGCCAGGCCTCCATCGTGGTTCGGATTCCACGTCAAACTGTAGGTCCTCCATTTCATCTCAAAATCACCCTACCATTACACATTAGCGTAAGTGCGTATAACCCGAATGGGTAGTAAGACGCGGTAGTAGTAATAATAATAATAATAATAATAATAATAAAATAAATGCGTTTTTGAAATTAGATTTTTTTTAATGATTCAACCATTTGTTTCAAACCTTTATATGAAGAGTGTTTATTGTGATAACAAGATGTTATGTTGGTTTTTCTTAGAAATCTTACCTAAGGGTGGTTTACAAAGATCCATTTTAAAATTTTGATCTAAGCTATAATAAATACATTATATGGGAAATATTGTATGATTGGGTCGTACCATTTATTTATAGATCGTATCAATACCAATGGAGATGGAGGGCAGGGGGCTTAGTGGAAAACCTAAGGACAGTTGGAAGAAGGGAGTGTGGAGAAGTGAGGAGAGGAGTGGATTAGGCCGGCTTATAGGAAGAAGGGTGTTGGGAGGACAAGAGAAAATGGAGAGGCTTATGTTAGAGACAGACCCAGTTAGTGGCCGAAAATTGTTCATGATGGCGATGATGATCAATACATATAAAATAATACTTTTAATGAATAATTATTTTATTTGAGGTATTTAAAGTGCACTTTCTGAACCGACTGATTATATCAGCACACAAGACGTTTTACGAGAGAAAAGTTCTACTAGTATTGCTGGAAAAGATATTTTCGTGTACATAACAGGGTTCTTCTACATGCCAGAATTGACTTAAGATCGATGGCTTTACTTCCGCTCCAAAGAAAGTTGTTTTACAAATTTTCATCGCTCAGGAAAAATCCGTCGACTCTGGCTGAGTTTAAATCCACGAGCTATAGATCCTAAGGCTAGCACTTTACCCCAATTCCACTGAGGTTGACTATTAAATAGTAGTATTCTATCAATATTAACTGATATAAAAATGAATACTTCCTTTTACAATAATATATGTACTATTGGTAAAAATACTTTAATTACATTAAATCAAGATGTCACCAGATTGAATACAGATTACCAGTGATTTTCTCTTAAAAGAGAATTTATTATATATCTTTAAGGTGGAAGTGTTGAGAACTTGATAGAATATCAGCGTTTTTTTCAGTTTCTTATAACAAAACTTTTTTTGACAAATAAATATAATATATATCCAGTAGCAACGTTTAGTAATTTAATTATCTTCACAAGGTTATTTCAACTGTTGTTGAATATCTGTAAAGGATGACTTGGAATTTAATGACAACTTTTCTCTTCATTTAAAAAGTTTACCATAATTTTCCACAATTCTCATGACAGATATTCAACAATTGTTGATATCAACATGTGAAAACATTTTAAAACTATCTTTATACTGGAGACATTCTTCAATTATTTTGCCAAAAATCGCATCTCTTACATTCCTAGCTTAAGCTCCTTTTATATTTGCGTTTTAGTCATAAAGTGCACAGTTATATCTCTTATTATTGGGCATTATATCCCTCAATTTAATGTTAAACATAGAGTAAACAAGTTTTATTCCCCCATATCTTACCATCCCCACTCCCACCAAACAGGAATAAAGCAATTTTAATCACGCCAGTGAGTAAGAAGAAGAAATTTGTAGTTTATAATATAATCTATTTACATTTGTGAAGTGTTAGAGGATCCGACACCTTAGCTCAGTCAATAGCATGTGTGTCTACTGAAATTAGGGTCCCAGGCTCGATTACCGGCATGGCTGAAAAATGTATAATTAATAAAATGTGAGTTTACTCTTTCACAGTGATGAATTAGTGGCCGCGTACTGGATGTTGTTTCTGTCCTAGTATTAATTTAGTTTATAAAGCATATGAAACTACGACAGGCCTAGCAAGCCGGTATTGGAACAATATATGGCTTGAATAGAAAAAACTGATCCAGGCCACAGACTGGAAACAGTAATTGATGGAAATAAAAAGTGTAAGAAGGAAAATACATTTAGGAAAAACTAACCTTAGTCCTCCCTCCTCGTCGCTGGTAAACCAGACTATATTATCCTGACATTTAGTCCGCATCTAGTTCAACAATGAAATTAATAAACATGTTGGTTTTAAAATTAGGATTGTACTAGAGGTTAGTGGTAATAATACTGTAGCTGTAGCGGCTAAGGAGGGGAGGGTGTGAAATAGTTGCCAAATCTTAAATAATAAATAAAGGGGTGGCTTTTTTTTTATGAAAAAACTTAGAAAGCCACAGACAATATCGATTAAAAGCATGTTATAAAGCTTCCAGAAGGGAAGCCATTGTAAAAGCTTTTATAGAAAAAAAAATGCCTAAGTTGAAATAACGTGACGAAAAAAATATTTAAAAAGTGTGAAAGTGTTTTTGGATTTAATATTTAATCATCCATCCATCATTCGATAGGTTATTAAATGTTTCTTTCTCAACCTCTCTTAGACGCACACTTTCAACCGTTTTAGCTTCCATATGTATTTTAACTTAATAGTTTTAAACCTAGTTATGTCTAGGACATTAAATAATTATTTTGTGCTCACGTGTCTTTAAACTAAACTTTCTTATTTTATTTTTCAGCACTTCGTCTTACAATCCGTTTGGGTTATACGCTTATATACTAAATACGTTAAGGATTTAACGAACTAGGAAGACTATATATTAGAGGAAGTGTACCCCCATTTGTGATGAGGTAGAGTGGAAAACCATACATTCTCAAAATAAAATAATAGAAAATATATTATTAAAACATAGCTTAGTTGAATTGTGATACACCATATGCTACCTATAAAGGTTTTGTAGCTTACGATAGGAAAACTATATTGCATAATCTTTCATATTACATTTTTTATAATTTATACTCCATTAAAAATAAGTGATTTTGAATTAAGTATTTGGTGATTGATAAAAATATTTGTGTAGATAAATCTTCATATCCTTTGGTCAGATGACATAACTTTCGAGTGGCATGTGGTTCATTAACTAAATAATTGAACAAATTAATTAGAAAAATAAAATACAATTTGCTATATTATGTTATTTATGTAACATTATATTCGAGAGTGTAGCATAATGATGAACCAAATTAATTTTAATTATATTTTCTAAAATGTATTAATAAATAAAATAAATAATGACAAGAACATTAATCTATTTATTTTTAATTGAATACTAATGTGGCATCCAAAATTATATTACTGTTCAATTTTATCAGAGTAAAATAAGTAGAAACCAGTGCATGCTCAATAAATACAAAGAAAGCCCAGAAGTTAAGGCCCAGTAGCTAGGGGATCGAATCCCAATGGATAAATTAAAAAATTATTTCCTGAAAAATCATCTACATCCCTTTTCTCAAATGTGGATACTTTAAATACAAATTATATCTTCCTCATCAATACTCTAAATTAATAGTGTAGCTAAACGAAAACAACATGGAAGTATGGTAGGAGGGGGTGCAAAACCAAGTATGTAGGAATGTCCGAGGAGGGCCAATAAGTAGTAAGCCAACTGTACTCGAATATGAGGATGTGACATTGTTCAATGTTTGTTCGAAGGATCACTAAGCTCTATACCAACTATACTTGTACAGGAGGAAATGCCAGTGTTTAGGAATGACCGAGGGCTCACTAAGTTGTAGGCCAGCTACACCCTTACGTAAGGACCTCCCACTTTTCTAGGGGTATCCGAGGGATCTATTGGTAGTAGGTCAACTACACTCGTACATGAGGACGTGCCACTACTCTAGGAGTGTCCGAGGACTCACTAAGTTGTAGGTCAACTACACTCGTACATGAGGACGTGCCACTTTCCTAGCAGTGTCCGAGGAATCACTAAGTTGTAGGTCAACTACACTCGTACATGAGGACGTGCCACTTTCCTAGGAGTATCCAAGGGCTCACTAAGTTGTATGTCAACTACACTCGTAGATGAGGACGTTCCACTTTCCTAGCAGTGTCTGAGGAATCACTAAGTTGTAGGGCAACTACACTCGTACATGAGGACGTGCCACTTTCCTAGGAGTATCCGAGGGCTCATTAAGTTGTATGTCAACTTCCCTTGTAAATGAGGACGTTCCACTTTCCTAGCAGTGTCCGAGGAATCACTAAGTTGTAGGGCAACTACACTCGTACATGAGGACGTGCCACTTTCCTAGGCGTATCCGAGGGCTCACTAAGTTGTATGTCAACTACACTCGTAAATGAGGACGTTCCACTTTCCTAGCAGTGTCCGAGGACTCACTAAGTTGAAGGGCAACTACACTCGTACATGAGGACGTGCCACTTTCCTAGGAGTGTCCGAGGGCTCACCAAGCTGTAGGATAAATACACTCGTGCATGAAGACTTCCCTCTACTTTAAGAATTACCGAGGACTAACTAAGTTGTAGGTCAACTATCCTCGCATATGAGGACGTGCCACTACTATAGGAATTACCGAGGACTCACTAAGTTGTAGGCCAACTATACTCGAATATGTGGATGCTCACCTACCTTAGAACGTGCTGAGGAGTGTCACTAAACCTTAGAACGACTATGCTCGTCCACTAGGACGTTTTACTCCTGTTGATCTGGTTTTCCTGGTCCGAAGGGCTGAGTCTTGATTTCTACAGGCCCCCATATCCATAGGTCCTGTGCGCAAGAGTTAAACGATTTTAAGGCCTGATCAATATGGTCAGAGAATCATCTATCCCCTCCGACTTGGAGTACTATCCTACTAGACACCTACTTGTTCATCTTTAACGCTCTATTCTTACATAACACACGTTATTTTGAAACGCAACACTACTCGGACAAAATATACCAAGTATGTCTCACTATCTCTCTATCTTTATCTTCCGTGAACACATTGTGAACACATTTATATTAGATTAAATGTGGAGAGGTTGAAATTAGAGGAGTCGCTGTTTACCATTTGTGATACGACCAGTATATAAGAGATAGGGGAAATAATTTTGATATCTACCTTTTCTTGATATTACCAAACGATACCTGTACTGTACTTACTGATCAGTATTTAAATAGTAATTGCATTCACATTATATTATTAATTTTGCCAATGCAATGAGAAAGTTTACCAACTGTCCTGCTGTATGAAATTCATTTGAGTAATCACCGTGAATTAAAATACCGTCGTTTACAAGAGATCTGTTCTGCATCCTTCTTATTAAACTCATAACAAACAAACAAACCGTTTTAACGTGAGTCCATTGTTAAACCTAGTGCATAGAATTAACAGGAACATTACACCACTTTTACTGCGGTAAATCTTCCAAGTGAACAATGGAGCAGGTGAAACCAGATGGTCATGATGAAATCTCCGCATCACAACTATTAGTGGGGTATTGATGCAACATTCTACATGGGAACACATTATTACGTCAATTGTCTAGATCAAGGAGATCACTATCAATCAGTTTTACAGTACACTCCACATACATTTACTTACATGGTTGAGGAAATTCAACACATTTCCCTAGAAGACCACTCGAGTAGGAACACTTAGTTACCAGGGGTGGCCCAAAGTAAAGTTCGCTCCCAAGTGGGATTGCTTTATGGCATCCTCTATGTAACCCGTGGATAATGTAGTCAATTCGCCATAAGAGTGGTTTTAACTGACAGATAGTAAAAGCTATCGGATCAACTCTCATGTATCCATTTAACAATCCAAAGGATCTACAAAACCATATATTGATTTTTTGCCACTTTTGGCAGTCAAAACGTTGACAAAAATACTTTATTTTAAATTTTGCTTTTTTTTTATCGTTCTTTAAATCATCTACTCTCTGTCAGCTACCACATCTCTCATGTCAATTGGACTATTGAAAAATATAAAAATAGTTCCCAAACCTAACATTATTTCGTCGACAATGCTATCTTCCATTTTTTAGTATAATCTTATCAAACACTTTTACAATATAAACATTTTACGTTAATTACATTAATACATTATTAAATTTAGACCCTTATTGCATAAAATAACATTAATCCCACAGAACAATTAATATATTAATATGATAAAACTTGCCATAATTATTTTTAATGATAGCCTTAAATTGATAAAACCAATATACGTCAGCAATCAATAAGCGACTCTTGATATCCTTAAATTAACAAAACCAATATGCGTCACTAAGCAATAAGTGACACTCAATAGTTTTAATCTGACAAAACCAATATACGTCATCAAGCAAAAATCTACTCTAAATATCCCCGGGATCAGTATGACCCCTCCAGAGATGTCCACCTCTCTTGAAGTTTGTGACGTCTTCTTACGTCAACGATATATGTAGTAAGAGGATTTTATCAGGGTCAAATAATCCCTATATTCACGTGTGTATCAGGGGAGGAAATTAGAGTGAAGGGGAAACTTGGTTCGATGACGTCTTCAAGAGCCAATGCAACCTCGCATTTGGCATGATGGACGAGCCTCCAAACCTCACCTAGGCATGATGGGTTAGGCGAGCCTCCAAACCTTGCCTCGGCATGATGGGTTAGGCGAGCATCCAAACCTCACCTTGGAATGATGGGTTAGGCGAGCCTCTAAACCTCACCTCGGCATGATGGGTTAGGCGAGCCTCTAAACCTCACCTCGGCATGATGGGTTAGGCGAGCATCCAAACCTCACCTTGGCATGATGGGATAGGTGAGCCTCTAAGCCTCACCTCGGCATGATGGGTTAGGCGAGCATCCAAACCTCACCTTGGCATGATGGGTTAGGTGAGCCTCTAAGCCTCACCTCGGCATGAGGGGTTAGGTCAGCCTCCAAATCTCGCCTTGGCATGATGGGTTAGGCGAGCCTCTGAACCTCACTTCAGCATGATGGGATAGGTGAGCCTCTGAACCTCACCTCGGCATGATGGATTAGGTGAACCTCCAAACCTCGCCTTGCCATGATGGGTTAGGCGAGCCTCCAAACCTCGCCTTGGCATGATGGGTTAGGTGAGCCTCCAAACCTCGCCTTTGCAGCAGCGACCGTTGAAAGTTTAATCAGCGAACAGGTACCGGCATGTTTCTCTCGTAGACATTTCAAGACTTATAAAGAAGCATTACGAGCCCATCTTCCATGTGGGTGTCCGCAGCATACGTCAGTAGAGCGCTTCTCTGCCGTTCGGCCTTACTCGTTTCTATGGCAACGGCACCGACCGACCGGCCAGGACTTCAGCCGCGCTCTACCGCAAGTCAGTATTATTGGTGAGAGGAAGTAAAAGCAAAATATGATGATTATTTCAATAAACTTATTGATATACAGTGTTGAAAATGGTGTATCTCAGAAAAAACATGGCTATTACAGGTAGAGGTTTGGATGTCACGAGTGGAGTTTATTGATCTTGTAGAATAATGTAAGGATGACTCATTACATGATAAAGTAAAATTGAGAGATGATGATAACATTACTTGACTTATGAATACATTAAAGTGTTTTTACTAGATTTTGTGACTGTCAGGCACTTTTCTTCCTACCATAATCGTAATATATACTCAAACATTTAATACTATCTCCTTAAATATGTTATTCATTATTTACTTCAAAAAACGAGTTTATTCATCTCCAATTAATGAGGAGCTAAGATACTACCGAGATTATAACAAACAAATACAGGTATTTTTCTCTTTAATTCCACAAAATAAGTTGTCGTTAGTGAAGGTTTACAGTGTAAATAATATAATGGATGGTATATATTTATCAATCATAAGACAATTTGTGAATAATAATAATGATGATAAAAAAAAGGTTTGAACATTTACGTAGCACTTATATTTACATACGTACTGTACAGAAAATAAATGTAGAATATGTTTATAATAGACGTGGAATCTAGACGGTTGATGTAATCATTTTATATATATTTTTGGAAAATAATTCAATATAGTAAAAGAGATTAAACCAAAATAAAATGGAATATATTCAGAATACCATATTGTAGTAAATAAACCGAAAACATTTTGCACCAAATGATTTAATGACTGATACATATTAGTTATTTAATGCAAAAATGCAAAGTGTTGGTTACTCATGGCGTAATGTAATAAAATACGTTTGGGAATTTTATTGACATAATAGTAATAATATGTCAATACAAATCATAGATAGAGTATTAATCCTGTAGGAAAATCCCCTTAAAAAATTTAAAGATATTTTGTTGTGGTCAACATTGATAGAATAAACTATATTATTAAAACTATTTTCAGTTATCTATCAAAATTAGCAGTTAATTAATCCCTTAAAATAAATTATCTGAATAAATCATTAAACTATTTTCAAGATAAATTTCACAAATCATAATGGGATGAGATTTCACACATTCTTGATAGCAAAGTATGAATAAATATAATTTAAAAAAGTGAAAACCTTTGTCGTGCACTAAGACTAAATTTCTATATTTTGTAAATTTTTGATTGAATATGAACATTTAAAAAACTACCATAAAATCATTTATCATATCAATTAATTAAAAATTTACTTTGGATTAATAAATTTACTATTTTACTCACATAGCTAATTAATAATATGTATTAAATAGTAGATAATTAATCCACCTTTAGTATTTATAAGTTAAAATATATATATTGCTCTTAAGCCAATGAATATATCAATTTAAAATAATACTATTGTTCTTTAAATTAATCGAAAATTGTCACCAACCATCCTTCCTTCCCAGTTCTCATCTGTCTGATGACACAAACACAAACTGAAACCGAGTGTGTTTATTGAATCTTGGTGCCAGTAAAACAAAACCACACACTACTCCACATGTAACTTATTTAAGTTGAAATCCAGCAATTTAATTTAGTGGTTTACAGGAAGTGACGACAGGTCACACGGTTGTAACCAGCGTGGTTTGACATAACCTGATAAATGCCCGTTTGTATTTGTACCTCTGCGTTTAGAAAACGCATCTAGGAGACCTTAGGTCTATTCCAGAGGTATTGAGAGAGTCCTTTTTTCCTACAGTAGGTGCTATCTTGAGAGAGAGTTCCTTTAATATATTTACATTTCTTGTCATTCAGCAAACAGCTGAGTCTTCCAAAAGGGGTTGCATATGGTTAATAATAAATAAACACTTTCCATACTTAGGAAGGCTGGTTTATAAAGATGATGATAGTGAATATGTAGGTGTAATCCAATGGGAGTCTTGAACTTAGCCTGATGAGCGTTGGAATCTTTAGAAAATATGCCCAAGCTACCACAAGGGAATCTAACCCGGGATCCCTAAACCTGTAGCTATGTGCACTGACCACTATACCATGGGGCTGGATCTTGTTACCATAGGCATTTACATATCAAGTTACCGACATCCTATTCTCATCCTTGATTCCTGAGCAAAAAAAAAAGTTATAATATATATATACATTTCTTTTGTAGAAATAGAGTATATGGTTTACTAAACAAGGAGTGTTATTTAATATTATATTATAATTAATTTGGAAATACACTTGAGAGCATAAAACACTATAGGTCATTATGTGTGAAGCCAATTTTTTGAAGATTGAGTCTATTGATATAAGTACTGTAATTGTTTCTTTGATATAATAATTATAATAAATTTTATTGCTAACCAAAATTAATATATCTATTAATATATCATATTTATTTTGTAATAGCTATTGAAATATATTTTACACGAGTGTAAGGTGCATTTATTTTGTAACTAGTATAACTTGGTAGTTAAAAAGGTTTTGTTTGTGTTTATGCCAAAGATAAGAAATATTTTTGTGTAAGTAATAAAATAAATATTTAATGAACGGGTGCAATACATAACAAATTAAATATTTTTTGAAAATAATATTTCCTATAGGAAAAACATTCGCAGGTAATTTGGGACAATATTTAGTTGTGTATTTCCAAAAACACTAAGGAATCTAAGCCTCAATTCACTAGTTTGCCAGTTTTAAAAAGGCTGACTTTTGAATCTTGTTCTTGTGAACTGGGCTGCTTATCAAATGTGATTGATAACTTTTATTTATTTGTTGGTTTTTCATTCCTTCATTAATTTTATATATATATATCGCTAACGGCAGTGGACACTCGGTAGGTATAGCTCGCTTGCGGGCTCAGCATGGAGTATTTTTCCTAATCCCTAGTCAATATTTTATAAGTATGAACTAAATATAAATGACTGATTAAATACCACAGCTGTTATATTCAATTGTTAATTAGGGTTATAGACATCCAAATATATTCTTTAATTATGAAAAATGAAACCTAAAAACGGGCTCGATTCCCGTATCGAGATGTAATTTTTCAATTTAAATAATATAAATATATAAAACATTACAATGGTATCTAAAACCGGTGTTATTAGATTTCAAACTTTATTTTTCTGAACAGTTTGTGTCAGAATCCAAAGTCAGAAATCTAAAATCAATGTTTTCATACGGGAAGATTTCTTGGTCCACTGCGTTTTTTTATCACCCGTTAGAGCTTTCCAAATATTTACACAAATGAAAGCGAGTTTGAGGGAACAGGAAGATATAATTTATAGGAGGTATACTAACATTTGCATGAAGATAAATAGGAAGCAGTTTGAGGAAAAACACCTTATTACACCCAGCCAGGATTAAAACCGCAACCTCCCCGTTTATGGCTAACCAAATAAGATGTTAAGGTCACCGTGCTGTAATGTGCTCCCACTGGTGTAGATATTGACGTTATTATAATCCTTTGAAATCTTTAATTGGCTATAATTTTTCTATTTGGCACCGCGTCTTATTATCTCTTCAGACTACACGTATATATAGTAATTACGCTCATGAGCTAAATATGAGTAAGGTTGAAATAATAGGAAGTGAACCCGCAGTTGCGTGGAGGAAGAGTGGAAACCTATTTTGGAAAAAAACAACACCCTCAGTACCCCTGTCCTGGACTTGAACCCTGATCTCCCCGTCATAGGCAATCTAGTCTAGAACAAGAGTGAAACCTTAGCTAAAGCGACCACCAAAACATGTATTGGCAATATACATCGGTGATTAAAGCTAATCGGTTATTTTGCTTAGTTTTAAGTCTACTCCATAAAATATTAGTACTATATATTAGTGAATTGTAATTTTTTTAAGAATACTGTTTAATTTCTTAATTTATGTAAGCTACAACAAAACGTTTTACACTTCTGTTGAATATGGATTTATCAAAAAATAGGTACTCTTTGAATACAAATAAATGGATTAGTCAAGGTGACTGTATAAATAAAACAAAAACAAAACGATTATACTGTTCTAATTGGAGGAAAATCTAAAGTCAATTTTAGAACTATAAGCTAAATATTATTTATAAGAGGTTTTATATCAAATAAATGAGAAGATAATAAGAATTAATGACTAGGCATTAAATTCATATGTCAAATTTTCAAATATATATATATATATATATTTGAAAATTTGACATATGAATTTAATGCCTAGTCATTAATTCTTATTATCTTCTCATTTATTTGATATAAAACCTCTTATAAATAATATTTAGCTTATAGTTCTAAAATTGACTTTAGATTTTCCTCCAATTAGAACAGTATAATCGTTTTGTTTTTGTTTTATTTATACAGTCNATTTGATATAAAACCTCTTATAAATAATATTTAGCTTATAGTTCTAAAATTGACTTTAGATTTTCCTCCAATTAGAACAGTATAATCGTTTTGTTTTTGTTTTATTTATACAGTCGCCTTGACTTGACTAATCCATTTATTTGTGATATATATATAGGCTTTCAAAAAGACTTAAGAACTTATATCTTCATATCTAATACGTTAAAGGACATTGAGTGAAGACGATGACCTGTTACAATTATTTATATACGAGGAAAATTCTGATTTGGATTCCATTTTTAAAGGAAGACTTAAGGAATGGACTTTCTAGATCGTACAAGTAAGTATCAACCATCTTTTCATCTTCCGTCGCCGTAAACAATACTTTAAGGTCACATTATGTTGTTAAATTTTTTAAATCAGTAGTTATCACCTCAGTGACCAAGACTAGAATGTTTTCAAATTTGTGGATGAGTTCGTTGACAAATGACGTCGGCATCAGTTACCTGTAATATAAATTATTCCATAAATTAACTTGTTTAACCGTTCTTTGCAACATTCGCACTGAGATAGTCGCAATCTTATCCTCAACAAAATGAACCTTTAGTAGTACACCACTGAAGATAAAATAAATTATATGTTTTTTTGTTCATTATATTATAAATTATAATTATTGATTAGATTTTTTCATCCACACGGTTTCCTATACTTGTTTTAATTAATTATTTTATCACCTATCTTAATACCCGTTCAGTTTATACCCATTTATGATAATTACTCTAATAAGGTAGTGATGTGAAAGGAAGAATTCTAGTTTTGGAGGTTATCTACCCACATTTGCTTGGGAGGTAATTTGGAAACCATTTAAGAAAAGTCACCTTTAATAGACCCAACCGAGATATCAACAACGATCTCTGGGTCATCAGCCAGCCAGCCTAACATGAAAGTGACGAATTAGACCATTCGACCACTGAAACGAGTAGTTTAATTTGTTGTTTGACACCTAAGGGTACTGAGATTTCACCCTTCCACTGTTCTTTCCCTATGAAATGTAGTTTTTTTTATTGATGACCCGTTACTAATCTTTCTCCTTCACTCTCCTTTGATAAAATCTCTAATTTATTGATTTTCATTTATAAGTGAGAAAAATACCAAAGGAAATACTAAAAATAAGATAATTTTTTAATCAGAATGATAAAAAAAAAAATTTAATTTAAATTTCACCTAGCTCATTCATTCATTCATTCTGTGAGAAAATTAGATGTTCTCAAGACACCACAGTGTTCTTTTGAAGTGGAATCTAAAGAGAAGAGCCACATCCTTGGTACCATAATAGGCCTATGCCTATGCAGACATTATCTTAAATATTTCAAGGGACCATAAAGAAATTTGATCTAAGTGGGTTTGAGTCGGACATTTAAAAAATACTAACAATCTTAATGAAGATTATATCTAAGGAAGTTTTTCTATTATGGTTTTTACTTTATTATATAAATAAATTATTATAAACGTGGAAATGTTTGACCTTATTTTTCGGTGAGAGATACTTGTTTATTCCATGAACTGATTTTTTTTAGTTATAATATACTGATAGCAATGACCATGTGGTATAAGGAGTGAGAATCACGTTTTATACGGCTCATTATTATGGATAGTTTTGCTATCAGACCCCAGCTGGGATTTAAAAGAGGGGTTTACAAAGAAGAATTTCACGTTATTTTCCCCAACTTACACACTAGTGAGGTAGGGAAGAATAAAGTAAGATGTATAAAAAAATGTGTCCACATTTGCGTGAAAGAAGGGAGAATAATAGGAAAAAACACCTTAATACACCTTTCTGGTATTTTAACTCCAGTCTCCTATGACTATTTGACCATACAAGATCAGACTGACTGTGGGTTTGTTCACTACAATTTTCTTGAAAGTAACAACTATTAAGAATATAATACAGAAATAGAAGCTACTTGTATAAAATTTGATAGGTCTATGAATTATTATCATTATTATTATTATTATTGAATAGGGACGTTTCAGTGCAAAAGAAGTTACTAACATCATAGACACAAATGAAAAATTTAAAAAAGATATAGAAAAGATAATAATATTTAGAGAGTTTAACTGAGTCAAAGTGAGGAATAAATAATGTATAGTTGAAGTATTGAGCAGAATTATTAAATCCAAAAACCTTCTCTTATATAGTGAACGTCTACAGAACTTTGTTGCGTCCTACCAACAGTGATAAATTGTATTAATCCCTCCTCTTCAGAAATTAAAAGATATTAAGTTTCCAGGGAATATAAATTTTTTAATTATGGCTACTCAAATAAATCCAGATTACGTAAGTATAGTGAAATATAAATTGTATAATCTGATAGTAATTTACTCTTGAGAATAAATAATGTTGTAAAGTTCGTCAGCTAAGAGAAGGAATTTAATAAAGTGTTTGTGAATTCTTAAGTGGTTTAAATAATCGTGTGTTTTCGCGTAATAAATAGCTCGTAACTGGGTCTAGTTTCCTTAATAACGACTTTTTTAAAAATATATATATTCCCCATTGGTATTTCCTACGAAGTTACATATCTGAAACTTTTAAATCATTAAAACACCCTAAATTGTCTTGTAATCTATTGTTGTACGACTATTAGTTTCTTCCTATTTACTCTGATCTTAGAACAGCAATCTAACACTGGAAACATTGGAAATGAGCTGGTATAACCTGTATTAATCTTTTTTCCTATAATATAAAAATAAATATGTATATTTTAAAATCATAATATGATAACTTTCATCTTCATTTTAGTATCAACCATATTTTTACAATGTTTGAGACTTGTTAAATAAAGAAATATTTCTGGACGTTTGCATGTAGCCTCACCATTCGTGTAAAAGTTATACTTGAAGAAGATTTTTTTAACCCACTTGAGGTAAAAAACTAAAAAAAAATTAGCACATAGCATTCTGAACATTGCCTTAATTTGGTGTTGGTTACCATTTTGATCTTATCTAACTCAAATTACGGAAAGGCAAACAAAAATTAGTTATTTTGTTAAAGAATATAATTAAAATTAATCATGTCTTTGTCTCGATGAAGAAAAAGCCTTATTTGATTTTTTATTTGTTAATCCAAGGACATATCATAATAACATCTTCATAATTATCTATAATTTTGTATTTTAGTGTGATGATTAAAGTTAATATTACCTAAGCCTTTGCAGTTTTAATTACTAAATTTTAAATTTATCAAAATTATAGAAAAAAAATCTGCTCTGTTATTAAGATAAATCAGTGGTACGGTACACCGCAAAGACTTTTTCTCTCTTTAATCATAAAATAGGGACATTAGCGAAAAACTTGTATAGTTTGTGAAACATAATAATTTACACTGCTGTATGGACACTCCAACAAAGAGCATAAATAAGGTAATACACACAGTTATAGAAACATTGAGAAAAGAGGAGATTCATTGTTCACCATAGAGTATAAAAATCAATTAAATATATTTAAGTAATTTATAAAAAATGTTATGTTTGTTTATAGCTCAGAAATTATTAGTTTTATAGTAATATACTCAAGATTAAAATCATCTTAATCTAACTAACACTAAAACTTTTCAATGATAGGTTATTTCATAACTCCAATAGTTGCAAATATACGATCAAAACTCAAAATTTGTGCTTATTTAAAGTGCCCTTAAGGTAAATTTGAAAGAGAAAACGAGAATTGTCATTTTGTTTGTAATGTTAAACAATTCGTGGACAATAAATTTAATAAAAATCGTTAAAAAGAGATTTTGAGAAAATCGATTTTATCTCGTTTTGTCCTACAGTAATCTACCATTAAATTTGGTTGTGTATCAAATTCAAAAAAATTTTGGGTGAGGGGGACTTAAGAAAACCCTAGATACCAAGATTTAACATGAATGGTAGAATAATTTCGATTATAGGCTGAGATGTAGACCGGCAAAGAAAAAAAAACATATGCTATCGTAAAAACAACTCTTAGATGTCAGGGGGTCATCAAACGTCAACATTTATAGAAATTTCAAGTTTGATAATTAAAACAATTCTCTCTCCGAAAGCTCGAGATGGTGTAAAAATACAATCCAATTCCAGTAAAGAGCACCAATGTTACTGTTACACAACCATTAAGAAAATAGAAACATCTGTGTCCACCAAAGAGCATAACAATCAATATAATTTCTAAAGATTAACATCATTATTACTAGCACCGCGTCTTACTGCCCGTTTGGGCTTTATGCACTTACGCCAATGAGTGATGGTAGGGTGATTGTGAGATGAAATTAAGGACCTACAGCTTAACGTGGGATCTGAACCACGGTTGAAGCCTGGCATTCCACACTTTCACAAGTTGTGATTAATACACGTTTGGCCCCAGGTGAAGGAAGGGTTTGGCAATCAAATAAATCTGTGCCGGGACCGAGTATTAAACCCCGGGCCCCAGCACATAAGTCTGACACCTTACCCCTAGACCACCAGGTCACAATTTTTTAAAGACTTTGCTAAAAAAAACTATGTAGGCTATACATATATATGTATATATATTGGCTCTATATATATATATATAGCTATATAATATTAGCTATATATTAGCTTTATATATAGCTATATATTAGCTATATATAATAGCTATATATATATTAGCTATATATATATACATTAGTTATATATTAACTTATAGCTGAGAAACTATTGCAAAAACGTCGACATTAATTATCAAAATCTCGATATAAAATTTTGACGATAACAATAATTCTTACTTCGAGGGCTCGAAAGGTAGTAAAACCAATGTTAAGTTCTATACACAAGGTTGTTAAGTATATTTAAATTAGGATATTACTTTGTCTTGACCCCAAAAAGAGCAAATTATTGTGATCATCAAAAAAATTGAGCTCAAGATTTTAATAAAATATGTCGAAGTTTCATGACCCCTTGAAACCGAAAATAGTTTTCACGATGCCGTCTGATTTACACTTTATTTGTCCATATCTCAGACTAGAGTTGAAACCATTTTACCGACTGGGCTAGAACTTGGTATCTAGATATTTTATAATGTTTTCATGAGGAGTTTTTGGAACTAGATATGTATCCCTTAAACTAAGGGTAGGTTACTAAAGGGCAAAAAGAGATAAAATCAATGTTTTCAAAATCTGCTAAAACGATATTTATTACATTGTCTAACATTATAAACAAAATTATGAGTCCACTTCAAAAACGATGGATGTCACTTTTTCGCGAAAATGAGCTCACTCACTCATGCAAATTCAGTGCGGAGAATCACGGGAAACTACCGCACTTTTAGGACTTCCCTAACTAATACATATATACTTCAAGGGGTGTAGAGTTATACCACGAGAGTCCACAGCATTAATGATGATGGTTCCTAAGTTACAAAGGAGAGAAGAAATCCCACACAGGAAAAGAATGCTTGCTCTCACTGTTAGACATAACAAGAATGATGAATGTGTTTTTTTTTAACTAGTCTAAGGTCTTTCATTTAAAGAAATCGTGGTGTTTGTTTAATTGCTTCCTTTTTGTTTGGTTCTGTATACAAACATCATTAACCCAGAAAGTGATAGTGAACACGTATCAAGTAAAATGAAAACAATTGCAAGTAAGTAAATGAAGAAAAGTTGTAGGATGAATGACGTTATGAAAAATATGAGGATATGTAGCGACGAGACTGGCCGACGCAGTGAATGTGTGCAGTTTAATTCTTTTAAAAAGGTGTCTGCTATACAAAGAAAACGTATATTTTAGTTAATTTAATCAAATTACAAGCTATGATGAATAAAACTTGTTTCTGTTTGTTTCCAAATCAGTTAATGTAGTCAAAAAGTATAGACTCAGGAAATAATAAAAGAATGCAAAATTTCATGAAAATGTTAAAACACAAGGTAGAAAATTGTGATGATAGTTCTGTCATTGAAATTTCATTGTGTGTGTGAAGGCTTTTATATATATCCATGGCATAACTTCAAGGAGGGCACATGCATTACAGACATCGTGTAAGAAGACTTTACTGACAGCAAAAAAATAAGCGGTGGAAATACAGTCACTCACATTTTAAAATGCCTCCTGTTGTTGGGAAAAGTGTAACCAATCACATATCTTCTTTTAAGGGTAGGTTTTGTCCTAAAAGTAATCAAATATACCTTCCTGATATGTTGAATGTGAAGAAAGCGTATGAGATTTTCAAAGAAAAAACTTACCAACAGTGTCCTTTAAATGTTACAGAACTATTTTTAATACACAGTTTAACATAAGTTTTGTAAACCCAAGATGTGATATTAATGCCAGCTGTAACAAGTACCAATGAAGAAGAAGGTTGCAGAAAAAAATCACCTAATAACTTATTATCAGATAGATAGTACAATGTTATGATTCTGAGTATCATTTTACAGATCTCCTACCAATTTTGTATGAGAGGTTTATAGACGTGTAACACCTGAATACAATTTTGTGGGCAAGAGGCCAGGGATTTCTAAAGTATGCTTCCGCATAGAGATAAAGACAGCAAAAAGAAAGGTAAAGAATCACTATGGCAAGAGATGAGTGAATTTTATTTCTCTATAATAACTTTCTTAGTGACTTTCACATGTAACGTGTACCCTTATTTGGTTTTTATAAGTGATAAAGGTCTAACCCAGACATTCATTATTCTTGGACTTTTTTCATACATTCAGCGTTTATGCACTTTTTATTTATTTTATTATATTATTTATTACTAATTATTTTTTATTAATTTTTTATTATTTTACTTTTATTTATTAAGTTTAATAAAACCCGTACACCTTTATTCACTCTGTTTGTAGATTTTTTTAGTGATTTTGTAATTCTTGTGATCTATAAAAATCAGTAAAATTTAAATTAATTTAATTTAATATGTTAGCATGTGGTGAGAAAAATTCATTACTGGTAAGCTTTGACTTGGCCACCAAAAATAAAGATCCCTCTCCACCACTGGCTATTAGTAAATATCTAATTTTTTTTAAATAACTTTAAATATGAAAATGACTGTTATAACTTTTTGAGGTAAGAGATTCTTCTATTTGGTCAATGTTTTTGTAACATCGTATATTATTTCATTTAGGCTTTGGTGGAGTGTTTCTAAAATAATGTTTATTATTTACAATGTATATTATTTGGTTTCACAAATCTTACATGTTTTTAATGTCTATATTTTAAAATTAAAAGGAGGGAACGTTTATAGTGGCTATCGTATCATTTATTTAGTCTAAACCCTTTATTTATAATCCACCACCTTAGAACAGTTTGCTGTGTCTTCTTAGCTCTAGAGTCCCACATTAGACTTTAAGAAAAGTATCCATCATCAGGAAAAGTGATATTTTATTTTAAAATTGACAATCGAAGAGCATATAATGTGTCTGCTGTGTAGATAAATTAGTTTGAAAATATTCTAGAGGTATAACTAATTAGTATTAAATAAATTTGAATTTTTGTGGGAAGAAACGTCTATTAAATATAATAAATGCTATGGTTCATTTCCCACAAATTTTCTCATATTTAAAATATTTTTAGCTTCCAAGATTATTTTGAAATAAAGATTTTGAGTAAACCAACCTTAGTTATGTTTTCCTATTAAAACATATTTAACCTGTTAATAACAATAAACACTCTTTATGTCAATTTAAAACCAATTTATTTTCAATTTAAAAAAATCTTATCTTATAAAACAAATAATTTGTAAATAACCCTATGATTATTTGTTATCAAAATAAATAAAACATATTCTTATATATAATAAAAACTATTCTTTGATTCCGGAATTAGAATTCAATCTTCGAGGTCAGTTACAAAATAATTCAAATTTCCTATAATTGGTCGTAAGTAAACTACCCATAAATCATTTATTTATATAAATAAAATTACATTATTATGTACATAGAACCTTTAACCAAAACCATGTATATAAGGATATTTGTCATGTCTAACATTCCCCATATACGAGCCTTTATAAAAAAATATATATATATTTTTGTAAAAAGAATCAGTCACCAGTAAACTGAAAGTAATCCCATGTACCAGGGAAGTTCACGAAGTCAGCTGGTGTCCCGTTTCCTTCCGTGCTGAATTTCTTTGAGCAAGCATGAAAGAGCCTATCTATTTTACCGGAAAGGGTATTTTCACATAACCTGCTGGATTTTTTACAAGCCACAATTGATAAGGGACCACAGGCTTAACTTCTCCTCCGAATAAAGGTGTGCTACGAATTTTTATCGCTCAAGGAAAGTCCATTGACCTCAGCTAGGTTTAAACCTTCGAACATGGGATCCTGAGGTGAGCACTTTACCCCAAGACCACGAAGTTGACAGTGTTAATAGAGTATTAATGGTATCCATATAAAATGACAGCTTCAAATTACATGAACTGACGTACACATACGTGAAAATGGATCTAACAACTTTCACATTTGTCAGTCGAAATGAATTTTCATAAAAAATTTGGGTCCCTTTTTAAATACATGTATGGCATCTAAAAGCTTCAAAACTTCCTTTTGACAAACAAATTACATACACACAAACAACACCATATTAAAAATAAAATCGTAGTTAAAATTACGACCCCTGGTATTTTTGTATGTGTTTATAAGGAAGTGAAAATAAGTTTTAATTATTTTAAACACAGTATATAGTACTGCATGCAATCAATGTTTATCTTTGTTGTGATTGTTTTAATAAAACTAAATAATATTTAAATGTGCTTCATTATATATAAGTATTATTAAGTGTGATGATAAATAGCACATGACCATTTATTAGTTTAAAAATATATATTATCGTACAAATTGAAACTACTAAATGTTTCTAGATTGATTCAAGGGCATCTGGTTTTTGATCTCTTTATTAATATCTAACCAGCATAAAGAGTGAGCCAAGTTATCATTCACAAATACAGTATTATTTCAAATATAGTTAAAGTTTGATTCAAATAGAACAAACTACAAAAGATATACTTTATCTGTTATCGTCTGACTATTGATCTAGATTAATATGATTGAATTAAATATAATTCAATTGTGTTAATATAGAGATATACTGAGCCAATTTGTCAAAGGCTTTGATCCTATTAATACGTATGTTAGAACGTATTAACCTTACTCGCATTCAATTTGCAAAATATGCAGTAAACTGGATATATATTATAACTCACATCTCATAGAAGTAGTATTTATTTATTACTAATTACTATGTTTTACGGATTATGTACAGTCCGTACATTGAAAGTCTTATAATTTAAAAAAATTTAAACAATGCTTTATAAATGCTGGAAGAATTAAATAACATATATATTAGACGTAATATGAATGATGTATTATAAATATATTTTGTTTAATATATTATAGTATTTTGTATATTATATAAATTGTATACTAAACATAATACATAAAATATATCTATTTTAATGTGCACACTCAACAATATATCTGGCAATAAATGGAAGTTCATTATTTCTATTTATTTTGTCCTCGTTCTTTATATTCCTTTTGGCTTGCAGATACCGCTATTTGTCATCGCCACTTTTAACTTTCACATCTTCCTTTTCACTCACACATATAACCCTTTATAAAATACTTTCACTAAAATAAAAATAAAAATTTTAGAATGTTATATTTGTTCATAAAGCTATTTAGAGCGTGAAACACCAGCAGATTGTACCAAGTGTTCACAGAATTTAAATTGTACAAACATGCTCTGGAAAAAATTGTAATATGAACTGCATTTCAGTGAATCAATAAAAACTTTTATAAAGTTAGATATTTGTAACAGCTAGAGAAAAAGATATTTTTTTATAATCGATCTTTAGTGACAGAAAAGATACTTATATAAAAACAACAAATCTAATATATATAAGCTATAAGTGAATGATTTACTAAAATAAATATAAAGGCTTTTATAATAAAGGTTGGTTTATCTTAAATGTTATTGTGTTTGTAAAATACATTTATGTCAGCTGTCCTATGTACACGTGATATATTAACACAACCCGTTTAGTTATCAATGTTGCACTAAGAAATACACTGAAGTGTTAGAAAAAAAAATTAAGCAGAACAATTTCCTTTGCAACTAAAATAATTAATTTGAAGGCTTATGAAACATAATTTTATAATTTCTTACAAGCTACAAGTTAATTACATTTTAAATTGTAGAATTGTATTTTTATGAAGCAAGCATCAGCTCGTCCCTATTAGGACTAATGGGCCAGTTTTCTAGTCATATTTAGTAAGCCTCAAGCGTGGTGCTTTACTAAATACAAAACGATACTTATCTAAACTTAAAGGGAATATGAAACTGGCCCATTATATTCTGGTCTAGGTAGGTTTTGTCCTATGTTTGGTATAGCGCCATGAACTAATTTTGAAATGGTATGATAAAGACAAAAATCATTAACATAATACTTGTGGATTATAACTAAAGACTTAGATAGTTATTAATACAAATATTAACGAGAAAGAAAAAGCTAAAAAAAGTTAAATCAATGGAAAGTGA
>CABFVX010003175.1:0-38870 GCA_902151425.1 Timema shepardi
TGATCTTTTACAAATGTTGGCAACCCAAAACCTAAACATATGATTTTCGAACTGTCATCCAGGTAAAAACCTATCGTGAACGGAATTTGGGTGTGGTAGTAAGCTTATACCTTTTAGAATGTGTTGTTTATGGAGAAATATTTTCAAATGAGGGCATGGCTCCTAGTAGGCTAAAGAAATATTGTGTTACAAAAACAAAGTTACCTTACTGATAACTAGTAGGTAGAACTACAAAACTTCAGACCAATGCTAAGAAAGGCAGTCTTCCATCATGCAGTGCAATTTTGAGGACAATGTTTGGAGCAGAGGCTGAACAAGAAGTGAAAAAAATTTCTCTCTCCAACAATTCAATTAGCCGCTGTGTTCAATAAATGTCCGATGATATTGAAGATAGTGTATGTAAAAATGTTACAAAGAACTGTGGGCATCTTATTAAGATAAGGGTCAATCCATATCCAGTGGTCAAAAAAAAATAATTATTATATATATATATATATATCGGTTGCTTAACCATTTAAAAAACTTTTTTGTGGTGTTAACCTTATATGTTGATAGCTTAAAACCACTATTAGATTTTTATTGACACTGATTTCAACATGGTGGCCATTTTTGTAAGGGTTTTCAGTAACTTCATTATCTCAGCTGTGGTAAGTCCTAAGGACAAATTCGCAGCACATTATAGGCTACGTTATACTATGGCTTCTAAAAATATGTCTTCATCCCATGGAGGTCCCAAAATAAAACTTCGCAAAAATCTTCCTATCACCTTAAGGTATATTTTAAATGTTTTTGACGATATTAAAACAAACTGTTTTGGAAAAAATCAAATTTGAAATATTTCAAAAACATAGATAATATTTTTAAGTAATATTACCATGTTGCATATCTAATTAAAGAGCATAAACAGAGCTTTAGAATGAGAGTGATTTGGGATATCTAAGATATATATATATATAACTCATTTTAGAGCCGATCAAATATACTTGGGACTCAACAAATTTATGTCAATTTTTGTAAACTGTGATCACCTGTAACTTCTGTTCAGGTATGGTTAAAGGGCTGAAAATTTATAGTTTTTCATATATTTATCTCACCAATAACATAGCCAAATTTCATCAAAATTGAAGGTCAGTTTTGTAGCTGTGTCGAGTTGACATGGAATGACCCTCAATGCAATTTATTTCATACATATACATAAAAGAGTGATTAAAAAACTCAACTAATTAACCCGATAATTTTCCACCAAACAGCTTTCAAGAACAAATATCATTGAAAAATCAATACAATTGACTAACCAATGCGCTGGATATACTAAAAAATAAGCAGGTATAGTAAGTTTTATCCATCCCATTTTAGGCCATTTCTTTCTTAGAATATTAAAAAGATTGATATCAGCCATACATTAGTCCAAACATCAAAACACATTTGAGCCAAAAGAAAACACACTTTCAAATAATAAGAAAAAGTTCCACGCAACTGAGTGACAGGCATATTTCGGGCCGTTCTAGAACTATCTGGACACATTACACTAAGCCCCAAACATAATTTATACCATTTTAAAGAAGGTGTAAGAAACCTTTTCTATAACATCCACAGTTATTGTTACTTCATAGTAAATTTATATTCAAGCAATTTGACTCGATCTGGGTGATCACAAGTATCCATAGCGACTAAATTATGGATGAAATAAGACACGGTACTGATGATGTCATTGAAATAACACAGCTTGGTATTATTTATTATGAAACTTTATCAACCCAGCTTAAATAAGTATTATTATTATTATTAGCACCGCGTCTTACTACCCGTTCGGGTTATACACACTTACGCTAATGTGTAATGGTAGGGTGATTGTGAGATGAAATAGAGGACCTACAGTTTAACGTGGAATCCGAACCACGGTGGAGGCCTGGCATTCCCCACATTCACAAGATGTCTTGTCAGAGGTGAAGGAAGGGTTTGGTAATCAGATAAATCTGTGCCGGGACCGAGGATCGAACCCTGGCCGACCCAGCTTAAACTAACCTTTAATGTGTTAATACATTAAATTAATAATAATTATAGATAAAATAAACCATTCTATGTAATATATGTAACGTGGACAATACACATCATACAATGATTTCCTAGCCATTTTAGTGCACACTATGAAAGAGCATCATGAGATGACATCATCCATCCATTGTGCAGAATCAAAGGAAAGTCATACATCATCGGCAATCTTTACATTTAAGGGTCATTCTCAATTTGAGGGACAATTTATGTCTCCTGCCTAAATAAATATTTTGTTATTTTTGAAACAAGCTACAACATTTTTTTTTAGTAGTATAAGTGTATAAAAATTGAGAGAAATATTTAAATATAGTATTATTAAAAACAAATGATTATTAAAAGTCCCTTTCATCACCTTGCTAACTGTCCCCACCTATAAATTTCAAAGTTTGAAGTTCTATGCAATGATAAAGAAAAAATAGTAAAAAATATATAAGTACAACCACAATAAAATATTCCCATAATACTGTTATTTTCATTTAAAAATTCCATTTCAATAAATTAGTCATGAATTTTTACATTTGCTCAATGTTTGTCTGTCCTCAAGTACCACACTGGACACACGATATTTTGAATTAGGCACTAAAACCTTCCAGAATGCTCCGCTGTTCCCCATTAGCCATAGTGCGTTATTGTCCTGTACTTAATAGTTCTAGTTATTTCATTGGTTAAAAAGTTTATTCAATATTATTTGGTCAACGTACGAAAATCCATGTAAATAGTATATAGAGTATCACTTCGCTAACGTTAATATCACTTGGAGTTTTTGAAATAAATTAAGCCAAAACCATTTCAGATGAACAAAAATGGAGGCAGGAACCAACCTCAATGTTTGTTTGCTGCTTTATACTTGGGTCTATATTATGGTTATGAAACTCAAAGTCCGCCAAAAACATCACTTCGCTAATGTTGCTTGGTAACAAAAATGATTTAATCAATTCGCTAACATTGCTTGGTGACAAAAATGGTGTCAACACCTTGCTAACATCAGTTAGTCATGTAGCTTACATTAGTTAAGTGAGATTTTCAATGTAAATGCTGTTTTCCAAATTATTATTAGCACCGCGTCTTACTACCCGTTCGGATTATACGCACTTACACTAATGTGTAATGGTAGAGTGATTGTGAGATGAAATGGAGGACCTACAGTTTAACGTGGAATCCGAACCACGGTGGAGGCCTGGCATTTCCCCACATTCACAAGATGTCTTGTCAGAGGTGAAGGAAGGGTTTGGTAATCAGATAAATCTGTGCCGGGACCGAGGTTTGAACCTCGGACCCCCAGCACAGAAGTCTGACACCTTACCCCTAGATCATCAGGTCACCTGTTTCCCCAAACATCACTTCACTAATGACAATAAAATCACTTATTTCTCATTAAGAGTCTTAGTAGAAAAATAAATATTCATCTATTATTAACATTTAAGCTATTTAAAAACATCAATAAAAAATGAGAAATGCAAATTTAATTTTCTTAGGATTTGGAAAATTTAACATCACTAACACATGCATTTTTTATGATTCTTCACTTCCAAAATCCAAATTCCTATAGATTAATGAAAATGTATTATTTTTTTATTATTGTTAAAAAAATATGGTAGGCCTATAAATTGTAAAATAAAGCTCTGCTGGTATTATTACTAACTTCTTTAGTCAATTTTGTGTAATCAGTCAATAAATTATCCTTTTCCTGAAATTTTCACTTTTGGATTTCCTATTTGTCGCTCAATTTGAGAATGACCCTTAACGTGATTAGGGAGATGTGTTGTCGAGTTTTAACTAAACATAGCAGTCTATTTAATAAGTGTAAAGTGTTTATAAGAACTTGTGTCATTCAGTTTTACTTACTAGGCCCTCTAATGTGTATTAAAGTGAAAAGAATATCAACACATGGTACCAGTTCTGTGAAAAATAACCAAATGTGGGCCAGATAAGGGGTACACTAGTCCCATGGCTTCTTTGGTGTTGACTGTCAGAAGCGACAGCTACTAAATACATGATTTTGCAGATCATATGGTTAGGCGTAGGGATACGTAATTTTGTCTGGTGACTTTTCAAAGCTTTTAGCTGTCAGTCAGCACCAAAGAAGCCATGGGGCTACTGTACTTGACTCAAATAATCTATTCACAGCACAACTTGATACTTGGAAAACCCATAGTAATAATACCTATTATAGTAGACCTATTGGTAAACAAACATTTAAAAAATGTTTCTTGTGTTAATGAGAATTTCTTATAACAGTTCAGACCCCTTTGAGATTTAACATTGGGGTCATTCCATGTCAAATAAACACTTTTTTTGCAAAATTTTACCTGACCAGCTCAGATTTTGATAAAATTTGGCATATTGAAATTGTGTATGGAGACTAGGAAAAATACAAATTTTTATTTAAATATCTCAAACAGTTTTCAAAATATGGCTAAGTAAAGTTTTCAAAAAATGGCCAAAAATGCAGCATTTGTTTATTTTCTAATCGTCATAGCAGCTCTCCAAATTAAGCCAGAGAGGTGGGAGTGGTGTAATTTTACTAAGTTTTTTCACGCCCCTTACCAATAACTTGCAGCACAGTATGCATTTTTATGACAAAAAGTTTTTCAAAACTCAAAATTAAAATTTTTATTTTCTGAAAAAGTGTGTCACCAAAATATTATGTGCATAGCCTGTACTTATGGTAAGTGATTGTCAAAATTTAAAAGTGGGAAGATGATGGGTTCAAGGGTGCAGAATATGTTCACACATTAACATTTTCATGAAAAAAAAAATCTCGAAAATCATAGCACTCAAAATAAAACATTGAATATTTTATAGAGGCTGAATGGAATAAGGATTATTACCTACTATATAGTTTGGAAAATTCAAATTTAAATATAATTTTGATGATAGTTATTTTTATAGTATGCACACTTACCTTATAAAAATGTAGTCTCCCAGAAATGGCAACTTTCCCATTTCCTTGTGTGGATTACATATTGTTATTAATTGTTCATTGATACCAGTAGGCTTACCGGTACTAACATTTAATCTTACATCTTGAGAGTAAGAGGCAATGGAGTGTAATTCCGGCAGGCCTTGGTTTAATTGTTGATTTTCATAGACTTTTCATTTTTTCGTAGACTCACCACTACTGCAAGGCCTATCACTATCAACCACACTAGGAGAAATACTATTGCTATTTACGACAGAGTTTTTCCTGATCACATAATTTACGTTTTACAAAACTTGCAATACTCCCTTGAGTATTATTAATTCTAGATTTTTCTTGAGAATGTTTATTGAATAATGACTTGACAATGACAGCAACTCTTTGTGCTTACAAAGACACTGCCCCACTATGGCACATACTGATAGTGTCAGGTGTTGAGTGTCATCAGCCTTTGTTTTTTCATAAAAATGAAACTACCATATCAGAACCAGAATGTATTAAAATGTCAACCAAATTGTTGGACTTTTCCATGCCCCAAATTTCCCCAGGACTGCTTTAATTTCCCTCGAACCTCATTCACGCGTTCGGACATATTCTGCACCCCTGAATAAGTTCAAGTGCACGTCAAGGGTCGATGGTACGTGAATTAGATTCGGATACAGCCATCGTAAAATCACTGTTTAGCCCATCTCTACTAGTTAGTGATAAAATTAATCAATCTACTAAGTCAAAAACATAAAGATTTACCTTTGGTGTGTATGCGTTGAATTCCGCAGCCACAACTACATAGATTGGTAGGATTCTTTAATTTCCATTCTCCAACATATCCTTCTTGCAACATCCTTGGAGAGCACATGTGCCTAAACGAACGGGTAAATTGTCTTTTTGCAGTATTCGCTGCATCCGTTTTACCAATTATACTTCGTAATGGATGAGCTATACTTCTAATTGCAGGAATACGTGCTACAGCTTTAATGAGACCATTCATTTTAAAGAAAAGATTGCTGATAAACTATACTTTTAAAATAAATAAGAGAACCATCAAGGGAACAAACATAGATAAGAGATAAGTATTGGAACTTTACTTTGTGCTAGCAAGCAAAACTAGATCACAAGCGCTCACGGTTGTAGCGCTCCGAAGTAGATAAAATTGAGGGGAGAAGTTTGAATTTATCTGATTTGTATTTATTTGTTTATAAAGTCCAAATATACTTAACTGATACACCCGCATGCTTTTACATCCACCCAGGTCAGGTCTTAGGCAATTTGAGGCCCCCTACGAACTGTAGAATGTGGGCCCCATATTTATATATTAAACAATATACATTTTAATGTAATTTTGTTATTAATTTCATGGTTGGTTTATATTAAGTTTGGGTGCTAATTATGAGTATTACGTAAAATAGTTAAAGTAATAATTTTCTTTAAATCATTTGGGGTTGATTATAAGCATTTTTTCAGAAGGTTATGATAAATTAGCTTTCTTTCACCTTTTAACTCATGCTTTGTAGCATTATTATGTGTATGTGCTGGTTCTTATATTCATAATATTTAAGATTGTCAAGATATTTTTTGTATAGCCAGGTAATGTACACACATAGGTCTACATATAGTATGATTTTGGTATGAAGATCAACAAAGATTAATTATTAATGTCTTCAATACTATAAAATTACCTTATGTAAGAACCTCTTATTATTTTATTTCCTGTATTTACCTGCATGTATTGTTTATTTTTGTAATAATGTTTCTGCAACTTTTAACTTTTATTCTTATCTCAATGTACTTTCTAATAAATTATTTGCTACTATTATTATTATTATTATTATTATTATCTCATTTTTATATGCTTATTTTTATTTATATTGTGTTTATCTTACAGTTATTGATAAAATTTATTAATAAATATTATCACACATTTTATTCAAAATTATCGTATCAGTAATATTGTACTGAAACTGATGTCTTTCATTGTTTTGTGTATTCATCTAAAAAATTCTTTTGATTTTGATTAACTTTATTTCATGTTAAAATGTTCATAATGTTTTATTAATCTGTTAAAATTGAAACCTATGTAAAACTACAAATTCTGTAAAACCATAATCCTAGAAGTGAGCTATTGCTCTTTGGATAATGTAAGTAATTTATTGAATTAATAAAAAAAAAAATTATTCATACATCAAGTCATATGATCTGCATCTGTCACTTTTGATAGATATTATCAATACCTATCAGTGGCGGCTCATCACTTTAGGAACTGGAGGGCGCAGCCTGTTTAATTCATAAATTATTTCTAAATAATATATTTAAAAGAAGACACAAATTTCGGAATATATTTTGCTAAATATTAATTTAGTTAAACTCAAAAGTTAATATCACAAACAACATGCAAAGATAAAAAAATAAAATAAACTCCCCCCCAAAGGACGTGGATGTGTTGTAAAATCTCTGCAGCTGTGTAATGTACATAAATATATAGGTATGTATGTTTTCCCTTTGTTCCGTACAAAATTCAGGACATGGCCTACCTAATGATTTCAATTCTCTTTTTTGATCAAGAGTTAATCTTGCAATATTTGTTGTCTTAAGCGCCTGAATTGAACTATTCATATTAAGCCTAGTTACAAAAAGTATTTAAAAAAACTCAAATAAACATTATCCTAAAATAACCCAACATAATATTATTATAAACACACACGCCACATACATCCTCCAGATGCAGGAGCACGCAGGATGACTGACAACAACTATTGATGGTTCACGCTATACACATTTCACAAGCTTTCAACCTTAGGGCGCGTAAGGGAGTGCGACTTCAAAAGAAGAATAAGCAATGCCAGCTAGCTATAGCAGGACGGGGACAATGGGGAGGGAAGGTTTGGTTTCACAATGTCAGGCGTTGACCGCCTCGCACCCGACCGCATGCCATTTTAAAAACATGGCCTGCTATTACTTAAACCAAAACCATATTTTTCTTGAAACTATTATGGCCAGATAATATTGTCGTGAGAGTGCGAATAATAACTTTAAAAGGAACTGGGGATTCGTGGAGATGGGGGGACGCGCGCCTCCGCACCTTAGGGACGAGCCACCCCTGATACCTATAGAATAATACAAATAATATTGTTGATTGTTATTAAAGTTGGTCACAAATAAATATGTTTTAATTTTAACTACTGTTCTTCCAACCAAAATCAGGGCATACATACATAGGCTACCTAATCACGCCATTCCCTTGTGAGGTAGTAGACAATAAACTGTGAATATAGCTAAAAAACTTAGTACTTAATCCATCCTCACTAACTTTCTCCACACTTTCCTATCATTGCATACTTCCTTTGCTTCAACACCATCAATACACCGAGGCATACATGCTCTTTATTCTTAAAACTAGTAATGTTTCATTTTTTCACACATTTTTCTACAACATTTAGCCACATCTTATAGAGCCAACCCCTTCCTTTTGATCCACACTCATTCAACATGCCCAAACCAACGTATAACACTTCTTTCACATTGACCTATAGGATTCCCTCTCAAACTGCATTCCTTCAGCACCCATTCATTACTGACTCTGTCCTTGGGAGTTTTTCCACATACATTTCTAGGATATCTCATACCAACCACATTCACCTAGCTCTTATGTTTCTTCTGACAAACCCACGATCCACATCTATAAAACAATGTTGGCGTCAGCACACTTTTTTATACTGTCATCTTTGCCTCTTTCAATACTACTTCATGGTTGGCAATAGTCCACATACATCCAACTACTCGCCGACATGCATTCACCCGTCTGTTGATTTCTTCAGCTATTCGTCCATTATTACAGAACATTCTGTCCAGATACACAGAGTAATTCACTTGTTCTAACCGTTTTTAATTTATACTAAGATGACAATCATTTCCTGATCCTTCTTCACCAAAAATCAATACCTTAGTTTTAGAGACATTTATACGAAGATTCATTCTGTATGTTGCCACACTCAAACGATTTAATGCATTCTGCAAGTCACTTTCTTTTTCAGGATTAATATGGCATTATCAACAAATAACAGTACTCTCACATTCACATTGCCCGATTGTACACCAACAGCGTAATCACAAGCATCCCTCTACACTTATCCACGAAAACATTAAACAACCATGGAGAAATAGCATAACCTTGTCTAGCGCCCCGTTCAATGTCAAACCATTCGCTCAAATCCCTAAACACCCTAACATAAGCTTTACTTCCACCATACACAGTCTTAACTGCATTTACTAACCCTGCATTCACACCACTTTCTATAAGAACATTCCATATCATACTCCTATTCACCTGATCTTACGATTTATCCAGATCAACAAATGAACAATAAACTTTCTTACTGACATACATTTCTCAATCACTTGTTGCAATGCAAATATCTGGTCCATTCAAACTCTACCTGGTAAGAAACCACATTGCAGACACCAAATCTTGCCCAAAGTTCTATCCCGGCTCACACACTCTCTCAATTTAAACGTTCCTAAAAACTTTGCCTGGAATACTTAAAAAGCTAACTGCTCTATAATTCTTACATTCACTCTTACCGAGAGCGATGGAGAAAGTATTTGGAACAATTGTATGGCAAAATGTAGAGAAAGTAGCATAGAATAGGGAAAATGTTATAAGGAGTGAAAGAATTAACGAGACTGAGGTGTTTAAAGCTATAAAGAATGGCAAAGCTGCGAGTGTAAATGGGATCACAAGTGAAATGATTAAGTGTGAGGTTATGGTATTACTTGCCAGATTGTGTGCGTTGTTCACTGTGTGTTCTGGGATTGCGAACGTTCCTAATGATGAAGAATGCCGTCATTGTTTCTTTGTATAAAGGTCAGGATTTTTTTTCTTCCTTCAATGGCACTGAAGACATTTTCTTCAATAAACCATGAACACTTGTATTCGATTCACTCCCGATGCTAATTTCATGATTTTTCTATGCGTTTAATCCAGGTGTGAACCACATAACCTATTCCTAATTCAACACGAATTTCATCTACGATATAACCGGGAAAATATATTTTGTTCGTCTCTACACCAACATATTTATATTTAAAAGCAAATTAAACAGCTGCCTATACAAAGTAACGTTGTCTTAGTGTAATACTTTAACTAAAGAAAAGTCTGTAATTTATTTAAGGATGTAATTTACCCGTACCAACTGATGTAAGTCATATCTGGGTAAGTCATAAATATATGTTCTAATGTTTTATGAACGTGGCAAGCCACACAATGTGGGGATGGGGACTTGCGCATCAAATAAGGCGTATCTTTCATGTAAGCGTGCCCGAGCCGAAGGCGGATTATTTAACAAATATACTTACGAGTGCCCTTAACTCCCGAAAACCATGGTGTAACTAATTTTGTACCCCACTCACCATGGTACCATTTTGATTTCTGCTGACATGTGGTATCCCACCATTCGCTTCATTTAACCTGACTTCTGAGTTTTACACTCGGTATAAAGTCGCTATACGGTAGCGGGATTTCCTGTATAATGGAAAGTAAATATACACTAGATGCCAAACTATCAACAAACTTATTACCCATCATACCCATTTGACTGGGAATTCATTGGCACCCCAATTCGTAGCCCCTAGCTCGTAGAGAGGCGCACTCTTTGAGAATTTGAATTATCACTGGGTGTGAGGGAGGGCTGCTTATACACTCCAAGGCGCTATGGGTGTCACATAATATCACTACAAGCTGAGGACCTAAAGATAAGATATATTTCAATGCCTGTAGGATAGCAAATAGTTCCGCTGTAAATAAAGACGCATCGGATTGTAGTCTATAGGTCTGACCATAATTAACACTACTGTCATAGAAGGCCGCACCTACTAGGGCGGGCTCCTCTCCCCTCCTAGCACCAACTGTAAATATGTATGTATCTATTCCATCTTTCTTTCATATACCTTTCTGCATTTAACTTCTGTTCGGAGGGTAACTCTTTTCACTCCTGAATCATGAATAGATAACACAACTGGCAGGTCCCAAAGGGCATCATGCCCCCCAGTGATACACTGTACAGAATACAGAAGGAAATAAATCCTGATTCAGTTCATTCAAACCCGAAATCTATCCACCAGATATGGGTATGTTTTTTTAACTAATATTGTCTTAAAATTAAAAGTTAAGACTTAGATATATTGTTCTCAAATATATATATATTAATATTTCCAATTTAGTAAATATGATTTATCTAGCCTTACTTCTTTCCTGCTATAAATATTAGCTATGTGGGCTATAAATGAAAATAAACGTTTTAATAAATATTCAGGGTAAGTTAAACAAATCCGAACCATAGTATCCAATTTAAAGGATACATTATAGTTTCCTTCGTGCGTGTCAGGCGTATTTAAAGAGGCTTTTCATCCTCCCTCCATGCAAATTTTGGTACACTTAATCTAATTTTGGCTTGAAACTGTAAGAATAAAACTGGTTTTTGTTTGACGTGATGCTACCCTCTCCCAACGACACAAGTCCATAGCGTTGACTGATTGTTTTAAATTGTAGTTGTGATTACATATTATTATATCAACAAATTATATTTGAGACCATATTTTAAAATAATACTTCTTTATTTGTCATTTCTATTAACTCATAATCAGCAAAGATAACACTTTATTAGTGAAGTAAATTTGATACTCTTCCAAAAGGCAAACTAACTTGACATGTGTAGGTTGATTGCTACTCCTTCCCAGTATTTGAATATCCTATAATTTATGACTAGGCTTGTATTTTACTACTACAACAGTTACAATTGATAAATAAAAATTAAGTTAGATCTTGTGCGTGAATTTGCTATTTAAACCTCAAAATTAGTTCCTTTTTTTACTTTTTCTTTGGGTATCAACAATAAAACAGGTAGTGTTGAACTAAAAAATATATATCTTACCTTTATAGTTGATTGTAGATGCAATTTTTTTTTCTCGCAGAGTGAAGTTGAATTAATACACCCACACACGATCAGTAAAGTGAATTATTTTTCCCGACAGTATTTATACCCTTTCAGATGATTAATACAACTAGTATGGTGTGTAAGGCTATTAGTTGTATATTAACTCATAATCAACTAAGATAAAACTTTATTAGTGAATTAATTTTGATACTCTTCCAACAAGTAGACTAACCTGTCAGGATTTGAGGTATATATCATAACTTGGTGGGTCAGTTAGACGGAAAAAACAGATGAATACAGTATCAAATAGTAAGAAAATAACCACTGTTCACGTGATTTAATAGATGCAATTTCAGGGGCTGGACACGCTCAGACCCACCCAAAAAATATGTATGCTATGTTTCATCCTACAGGTTTTAATTTATTTATTTATATGATAAATAAGATAGGCCATATGATGAATCTATATATTTTAAATCTGAACATTTCTCATGTGTTTTCTAAAACAGGGTTACCTTATTTTAGTCACAGTTAAATTTGTTCGATTAGTACATTAAACTGACTGGGAATACGTTTTATAAAACTTGTTGTTCCCCTACATCGATGATAGCATAGTCTATGGCGTCATTATCGTGTTATACTAGACTGCCGATGCCAGGTTTGTCGGCGTTTGCTTCCCGTTATGGTGTACTGAGATTGATTTTCTCACCCCAAGCAAATGCGGATACACATTTTACCTGGTATAATTATATCAAACGGAAAATCTGATCGACCGACAAAAACATTTTTTTATTTTTTCCTAGCCTACATATTTTTTTACATACTATTGGCTAATAATAAAATTTAATTTATTTTCTTTAATAAATTAGATTAGATGTACCGTTACTTGATCAATTGTGTCTTGATCATCGTTGTGTACTGTCACAGTGCAAGAACCGCTACAGATATTAAGGTTCGAATCCATGTGGTCACTCAATCATCTAATTCTGGTGGAGGAGGCTAGAATCGAATCCCTGATGGTGAAACATATAGACGTTTAGCCTGAAAGGGTGTGTGTATGTGGAGGTCATGATTTGAATCCCCTCTGAGGCGTACTGTCACTCTCGTGTTTGAATCGTCTGCCAAGGAGAGGGTGGTTTGAAACCCCAGTCGGCTGCACTGAGGGTGATTTTTTTCCACACAATTACGTGTGCACTTCCTCAACCGATCGGATAGTAAGACGCTATGCTATATATGGCTCTCAGACATCAACATTGATCACCTGGCGTCCTTTACCAGCAGTCGTTATCTCACTGACTTGACGTATGAATATATTTGATTTGTTTGCAAGCAATATTGAGAACATGAAACCGAACTATAGTATGATTCTGTTACGAAGAACAGTTTAAAGGTAGAAACTTTATGGTGAAATTACGGACTTGCCGTATGAATACATTTAAGTTGTTTAGTAAAACTATAGTATTATTCTGTTAGGAAGAGCAGTTTAAAAATAAAATCTTTATGGTCAAATCATGGACTTGGTTTATGAATATATTTAAGTTGTTTGGTAGGAAGAACAGAACTAAAGTATGATTCTAGTTGGAAGAACAGTTTAAAAAATACAAACTTTATGGTCAGATCACGGACTTGCCGTATGAATATATTTAAGTTGCTTGGTAGGAGGAGCAGTTTAGAATATTCACACATGACTCTTGAAGTAATTGTGCTCTCCGGTCAAAACCCTACTAGAGGAGTCCTTTTACTGTAGATGATAACCAAATCGTTTTGACACTTAGCGCAACATTCTTGGCGTAATAATTAGGAAACTGACCGGTATTGATCATGTAATGAATGCCCTGGGGCCCCGAAAAATTCACAGAAAATGCTCTCTTCAATAGTTTCTTCACTCATTAGTAATCAGGCTCCACTGCTCTCAGTCCCAAAACCCTTGGGGGACACATTAAAATCAAATGGGCTAAACCCATGAGCCACTGTGGTGGCCTCTGTTGGGGGGCATAGTCTCGGGTGGGGAATGGATGGGGAAGTAAGGTGAATTGACATCACAATACACTGCTCACGGAAAATAACCTCGGGGGGAGGGGGATGTGGATTGGGGAATTAACCGGATGTGAAAAGTAGGTTAATTGATATCCTCGGGGTTGTTACAGGTGGTCGTACCAGACTACTCACGATGCCAATCAGTCACAAAAAGTGTGATTGTGCACTTTTTTTTATAATAACTTGCCTAGTAAATTAACATGCTGGTTTGTTCAGCTCGTTTGCGACTTGCCCCTTCTGTAATACCACAAAGTCTAAGACTCTCTCACTGTCAATGTCCATTGCGGTATAAATTACATACGAGTATTTTGTACATAAACCAGGGCTGTCGAACTGTCCGTCACCTGCTAGTCTCACTTCATTTGCGTTTTCAAAACATAAACTTTGTTCGTTGAATCAAAATATTTTTATTGCAGGGACTACATACCGCTTAATAATATTATAGAGACAGTTATTGGAAATACTTTTGAGGCCTAAAGTATCTGAAAAGTTTTTTAAATAAAGAATAACTCATACCACCCAAACACATTGACGTTGCTAGTCCTATGTTCAGTGAAGAGCGCCTATTACCATTATGATGTGATTGCCATACACAAATATTACCTTCTGTACATTTTGCATTTATTAGAAGTAAAGCCCTGATTGTACATCACATACAGCACTACCACATAGCAAGCAAAATTTGAATAATTGGAAAAGGCAATCAAACACCACTATAAAAAAAGCTTCGCACCAAAACTTTTTCTGTTTCTTTGCTTGCCTTTCAACGGCTTATTGTATTGTGTTTTTTTTATTCTCATCACCCAAACTTATGTACTCGTCACTTACAGCGTAGTTGTCATCACTGTGGTTATTGTCTTCCTCACTACTGTTTTCGTTTGTAGAAAAAATATTCCTGTAACACTCTGTCCCAATCTCACTTTGAATTATTTTTTTCATCGTGTCTGCGCTTACATGATTCACTAGTTTCGTAACATCTCTCATTTCCGGACTCATTACATTCAATAGCTACCACATTTAAACTATTTAATGCATTCGAAAACGCATTGTCGTGAAGTGCTTCGTCAATAATCTTCATCCTCTGGTAAGTAGAGATCGCTTTCTTCCTAGACGATCATTCTGCTTTCAGCTTTATTGTAGGAACCGCACTCTCTTTTTAGAACTGATTTTGATCCCCCTCAGGGACATGAAAGCATCGACTACGGTGAATGCCTTGTATAGGCGTGTTTGGGCTGTATTAGGAACCCCTAGAGTTATTGTAAGTGACAATGGGCCCTGCTTCAGGTCTAAGGCGTTCGGAGACATATGTTTCTCTTGGGGCATTAAACATGTAACCACCAGCCCTTACAACCCTTCCTCTAACCACGTAGAGCGCTTTAACCGTAATTTGAATGTAGCGCCTTCCGTCTTTCACCACCATGACCACTCTCACTGGGATAAGCATTTAAACTTTCTGAACGTCGCGTTCAACTCAGCATTCCATGAGTCCGTCAAGGCCACCCCAGCTTCAATCTTCCTGAATAGGGATCTGAACCACCCCCTTCTGACGACTTGGGATATCGACCCGCTTCTATCCGAGGCCTATGACCGCTCCTTTGAGGAAATATGTGAACTTGCCTTTAGAAATTTGCAGAAGTCGCAGAAGAAAGTGGCTTCGACCTACAATCGTGGGAGAATATCCGTGTTATTTAAAGTTGGGGATAATGTAGTTTGTAAATGTTTCCCCCTGAGCTCGGCTGTGGACAAGACGTCAGCTAAGCTGGCGTACAAGTGGAGCGGGCCATGATGTATCGACAAGTTCTTAACGCCCGTCTCCGTGCTACTCAAGGAAGTAGCCGACCCATCGGTAACCCGTCGGGCGCATGTCAGCCACCTGAAGACGGTGGTATAATAAGTCAGTGCCCTGTCTTAGTAAGTACCAGTTGGGATCTGTTGTGTATATAGGTAGATTATAGTTTTGGTATATTAGGTTGTGCTTTGTGTAATATTCAATTAGAAAAGGGGGGCCCCCTACTTTCTATCATAATTTATGTAAGTGATATGTGACGTTTAATGTTTCAAATTATAACACCTGAGACTTGGAAAAAACTAGTGCGCGTGTGCGCGCCCGTTTATAAAAAGTAAAGGAACAATTAACTGGGCATTTTTGTGGGAGACTTCGGACTTTGTGCTATCTGCAGGAAGACATCTCTATGGAATGTGCCCAGATTGTCCAACCCATGTTAGCCTGAACGGACTGGACTTGTAATGAACCGTTCTTGGCTTGTTCTGAACTCTGTGTTTGTGTATTAGGTATAATATGCCTTTATTGTGTTCTCAGAGAGGCCTTCCTCTTCCTTCTCTCCCCCCTTCTGGTTCTGGCGGCTAAATACGGGACTGTGCCGTCTTCTGAAGAAAGATGTAACCGCACANCGGCTAAATACGGGACTGTGCCGTCTTCTGAAGAAAGATGTCAACCGCACAATATGGGCCCCGTTATCAAGAGGAACGGGACTCGACGGGAATGGATCATCTTAGGTGAGGAGAATTGGAATCGGGGCTTGGCATATGGTGTTTCGTCGTGAACTTCCCTGGGTTCCGTCAGGGTGCAACTACCAAGAAGGTCTGCGAATAGGCGGTGAGGGCCTCTGACTGAAAGCCTTTCACCAGGACTCGTGTGACTACCTCATCCATATCAGCTACTGATGGCGGGCATGGTACCTCCTTGCCATTCCACCCGCAGCTGAGGACATTTTTCTGGCCCCCCTTAGGGGGGGGGGAAGGATGTAACAAGTTAAAAGTTAACGTCGTACAAATGGGTCAACACTCACCAACACCCTTGGTGATCAACAACACGAACACCGAAGCTCTGACATTCACTCTCCTACACAAACAACTGACTGCGCACGGCCGATCAGCCAACTGTCTGCTCAGGACTCAATCCGCGGCCAGCCGGAAACGATGATGGTTCCACGTGGCCAGATGAAGCTATCACTTCCGCTAGTAGGATGACCTAGATTGTTCTAGGTGGTGCCAGACGCATTTATTAGCTGTAATATTTGTTCTACCGTCTACCCCCTCCTTCCCTTGCCCCGTCTCTCTGTGGATACAATAATGTATATATAGTGTTCGCGTTTTGAATCGTCACTTATTATACCACCGACTGAGCGTGGTGGGGACGGCGACTAAGGGCCGTAATTTATTTTATACTCTAAATTTCATTTTCGGCGTAATGGGGGACATCTTGTCTAAATTATTGTTCAGGACTAGTATTTAGTGGAAGTTAGGATTCTTTCTCTCTTTGTACGAGACTTAGTTCATCACAATAGTACTGTTTGAGTTTGTTATGCGTACTTTACGAGTATTTAATTTAATGTGTAGCTTTTGGAGACGCTTTGGCGTACTCGGCGTGTCGGACATACCGACCGTCCCTTTCTTGTTTGCATTTTGAATGTTTATGAAATTGTTTAGTTCTCTATTTAAACTGGGAGCACGGGGCACTTAGGTGTTAGAGAAGAGACTCAGCCTTACGCCTTGTTCTGTTTATAGTTTTGGTTCAACGTTATGTTATTTTGTTTTGATCTGGAGGCGCGTTGATGTTTGTCTTTTATAACTTAAATTTAGATGCATACTAAGAATTGCAAAGTTGTATCGTTTCTAGCGTTTAAAGCTATAACCACAGAAAGACTCACAGATGTACAACCAGAATTAAACCATCAGTTTCTCTTTTTATATATTTTAATCTAATTATGTATCTTTTTTCTAATTTTTTCTTAAATAAAACTAACTATGTTAATTCTTGCTAAACTTCTTGCCTGGTTTTCCCAACACACTTCCACAAATTTTATACATCGACCAGGAGAGGTTAACAAACAGTTAGGGAAAATTGGGCGCTGGGTTTTGAAGTTGTCTCAATTCAAGTTCACTACTATACATGTTTCAGAGAAAGATAACGTAGTTGCCGATGATCTTTCTCGCATCAACGAAGGAGTGAACCCGATACTTTATTGTCCTATTTCTACTAGAGATGACGTTATCAGTTCTATTTCAGTCATTTGTTTATTTAGCCATCAGCTGGAATATCCTTATTGTAAGGATATTATTGATCTCCTGGGTAAGAGTGATAAGGTTGAGAAATTTTCTATGCATAGAAATATATTGTGCATGCTGCGGCAGAACAAAAAGGGAAGAAATATGTTGTTACCACTAAATTAGGAGATATGATTCTTAAGTACTTTCACAAATCTTTTGGAGGCCATTTCAAAACTCATCGTAAGATTGCGCAGGAGTTTTTTTGGACCAATATTTATCAGGATATTAGACAGTGGATTAGAAAGTTTGATGGTTGTTTGGGAACCAAACCTCCACAGAACACTCGTTATAGGTTACATTCTGCAGATGTTGCTTATAGCCCTTGAGAAACTGTGTTTATTGATTTCGTAGGCTCCATCACTCGTTCTACTAATGGGAATACCTGTGTAATTAACCTCATTGATTGTTTTTCCAAGTTTGTTGCTATAATTCCCCTTAGGAACATGAAGGGTTCTACTACTGTTAAAGCACTCTCTGATAGAATACCTATGGGCAATTTTTGGTGCCCTCGGGAAAGTGGTAAGCGATAATGTATCTTGGTTTCGCTCCAAGGTATTTCATGATATGTGTTTCGCGTGGGGGATTAAGCATGTAACTATAGGCCCTTACAGCCCTGCCTCCAATGAGGTAGAAAGGTTCAATAAAAACTTTAACATAACTTTGACTATTTATCATGATACTACGCAGCCTCAATGGGACAAGGACTTAGATTTTGTATCACTTGTTTTTAACTCGGCTATACATGAGGTTACAGGAGCCACTCCCTCATCTTTGTTACTTGGTCGAGAATTAAATCATCCCTTGTTGACAATTTGGGACGTTGACCTTCTTGTTGGGGATTATGGGGACTCTACTTATTATGAAAGGTGTAATCTTGCTTTTCATAATTTGTGAATATCCCGGCTTGGAGTGGTCGTGGCTTACAATCGAGGTCGTAAACCAGTTTATGTGTCAATAAAAGACAAAGTTATGTGTCGTAATTTCCCTTTATGTTTAGCTTCTGACAGGATCTCTGCCAAGCTCACACCTAAATGGGGTGGTCCATGGCACGTCAAATCATTTTTGACGCCTGTGTCTGTTACTATAACATGTGGAAGATGCTGACCTGACTCGTATGGCACATGTCTGCCATCTGAAAAGAGTAGATGGTATATAAGGTAAATATGTAATTGTAGTTAAAGTGTGAAGGTATTTTTTGTATATATTGTTGGGATTCTACTATATATAATGTATATATATATTGTATATACATTATATATATATATTGTATATACATTATATATATATATATATTGAAGTAGTAGAAACAAGTAAAGGTTTTGCTTTGAAATAATAGCCAAATGAAAATTCAAATCTAAACTAGTAGAAACAAATTATGATTGCTACCTCTGTATAAATAATTGAAAGTTAAGGTAAATAATAGAATAAGTAAGAATGTTGGTTCTGTACGGTGTTAACAGGCGAGAATTTGGCACACGCTTTTACTATAACACACACAATTAATTAATTAGGAGCCTACCTTTGCGAATGGTCACAGAGTACCTGGAATGATGAGATTATTTCTGGGGCGCCCCAATCTTGAGTCTTGAGCACTTAATAAAATAATTATTTCACACGAGAGAGTTTCAGGGCTTTGTACCTCGAGACATAGAGACGCTTGAACACTGATTTTACCGTTATACAAAAAAAAAAAGCGTGGGTGTAGGTGAGCCCAGAGCCAGTAAGAAAGAAGGATCAATGTGGTGCTGACACCTACTGCTAATAAGTATAATTAACTACAAACAAAATAGAGCACAGCTGGCTCAGCAGGTATATTCACACTAAACAATGTTACTTTTGTATAGTTAACTGCAAAGTAGATGTAAATTATATTTTTGGGTAAGATAATTCAGCTAAGGGGGCTGCTTTTGTAATAAAAGTGTTACATGAAATTGTAGCTTGGTTAAGGTTAGTATTCGGGTGGATACCAGTTTCTGGTACTTGTGTTGGTACTTGTAAGGATATATTCTTATAATAATTATATTTTATCCTTAGCCCTTGTGCAAGTACGCTACTATGATGTTCATGGTAATTTTGTAATTAAGGATCAAAATTTTCTAAATGACAAAATTCTGCAAAGCATAAAACAGAATGTGTTACTAATTGTTAGTGTAACGAGGAGTTTGGTACATACATGCATGGTGGGACTAATTCCCTCCCTTTATGAAGTGGCTCTTGGGTGTTGGAGTTTAAATATTATTCTGGCTCGTACTTCCTGTTGAGGAAAAGAGTATTATCAACAGCTCTGCCCCTGCTTGTCGAGTCAAACTACACCTCACGCTGAGGGGAAGAGATGGAAGGGGGAGGCCTGACGCTCTATCTTCAACACCTGGTGCCCCTTTACCTTGGATTTTTGGATAAAAGGGTAGGAGAGTTGTAACGTTTTAGATACTTTCTAACAGTTACACTCAATGGAGCCCTATAATATGTTTAAAACTATTACTACCAGATCTAATAAGTTCTAATAATGTTTGGCAGATATAGGCTCACAGCGACATTACAAGCGGGAGACGCCCAATTCTCTCCAAAAATGCCCCAGCGAACGAGGCAACTCGGCTTCGAAGACCAACACACAAACATCTAACACCTAGACCAGACGACGAGTAAATGAGAAAGGCTTCATTCGAGGTGTTCCCAACAACCATCGTCGAGCGCTAGGGGTCGGGTGGCGTGATACCACGCCTCTTCGTAATTGGAGCTAACTTTGACAAATTTTATCAGTCTCACTGGTATAAAAAGTCCTGTCCTCGGTTCCCGTGTAACTATTCTATTGTAACCACTCGTTCAAGGAATTACTGGAAGATATTTGTGAGCATCTGCTAAGACTACGAACTGAAGACCGAGATGGTTGATATGTCTGGCACCTCCTCGCTACAAAGCAAGCTATTGCGGATACTATAAGTATTGAGGGATGTTGCAATCTTTACTGAGCTTTGAGCTCTATTATTCTAGGTTCATATGACGTAGAATTTGTATTTCAGTACTGCTGACTTTTTTCCCTATGCCCATAAGGCATAGTTTATTATGGTGAACTTTGAACTCTTTTGTTCCATGTCCATATGACTCAGTTCTTGTGTGTCAGTACTATTGACTTGTTTTCCTATGCCCATAAGGCATAGTTTATAACTTTATGCACTATCTTTCTATGTATATTAGACTTAGTCGCAAATATTAGGGTGAAGATTAGACTACTTAGACTATATGACCATGTTGCGGATAGCTTAAAGAATTGAATTAAATGTATTAGATACTATCTAACAGCTACACTTAGGTGCTCCTTTGTTGGAATGAGTGTACCTAACAAGCAAGTTAGTTTTATAAAATCCGTCCAGCCTGCCTCATCCCCTTGGAAACCACCAACTTAGGCAACTGCCTAGGTTGCCTTTGCACCCCTCCTCCCCTTCTCCCGGCCATTGTGTAAGGCTCTGTTTTTCATGAAAAGTTCAAAAATAAGACCTCGTGTGATGCTCAACCAATTCTAATCATGAAGATATGTCGGGAAAATGGAGCCATCGATTTGGATCAACAAGCCTACATTTAAAATGTACTTAAGAACTTTGGGGTGATGAATTTCAAAGTTTTTTCTACACCTGTAGGTTTTGGAATAAATTTGGAGAAAGGGGAAAAGAGAAAACGAAGATCATCCACATCCTTTTCTGTATCAAGCATTGATTGGATGGTCGTTGTACATGACAGTACCATGTAGGACTGACATTATTTATACTGTTAGTTTTTAAGTCAATTTAATACCTGTTGTAATGAAAAATACTAGTCAAAGGCGAAAATGGTCCTGTGTTATTTAAAAGGAACAATGGAATGGTGTCGAGTGTATCAGAAGAGGGATGGGAAGCTCACTGGATCTGTCGACACTGAGGGGGCAACAACAAAGTTGATCAAATATCAATTATAAGCCATGTGTTCAAGTTGTGAGGAGCGGCTGTTTCCTGGAAATGTAAAAAAACAGCTTAAAGTAGAACTCAGCAGCACCTATGCTGAATATATGTATCTCAGTGAAATAACCAAGAAAGCACTATCTATAAAACTTCAACTATGAGCTTCTTGGAGAAATATTGTCCATTACAATATTATTTTAATGACAGCCAATCAGCTTATAAACTTTCTGTCATCCAACTTTTTCACAAAAGAGCTAAACACGTCAATATACGATATAATTCTGTGAGACAAGCGATTGAAGATGGACTAATCAACATGAATTACATGGCTTCATACAATATGGTGGTGGACGTCATGAAAAATTTATTTTCTGGACCTAGCCACAGCAAGTTTATGCGAATGATGCTCATGACAAAGAAAAATGAAGAAAGAAGAAACCCAGATTATATTAAAGGGGAACTTTAGAACTGTAATCTAATGTGTTATTTCGTCATACACCACTAGCACCGCCTTGCGGAATGTTTGGTATCTATTTACTCAATGTTTAGAACTTTTGACATTCTCTTGTTTTCGACTTGTTGAAAGTTGTGATATCTGTGCATCCACGTATAAAAACTTTTGTTACAGTGTTCTTCTATTACTCATATTTTATCATAAGAAATTAATATATTTCTATCAGCAACCACACCATAATCTCTCAGAACATTCCATAACATACTCCTATTCAGCCGATCATATGCTTTCTCAAGATCAACGAATGCACAACCATCTTTTTTTCTTACAGCTATAAATTTCTCAATCACTTTCTGCAATGAAAATCTCTGGTCCATGCAAGCTCTACCTGCCATGAAACCACATTGCACACCCCAAATCCTGTCCGTAGTTCTTTCATGCACCCTCTCAATTAAAACTCTCTCAAAAACTTTGCCTGAAATACTCAACAAATTAACTGTCCTATAATTATTATATTCACTCTTAATGCCTATGTGCAAAGAAACAATGACAGCATTCTTCCAGTCACTTGACCCATTCGTAATCAAAGCACACCCAATCTGACAAATAGTACCATCAGGGGTGCACACAGGAAGAGTTACAGGGGGGCAATGCCCCCCTGAGATCCTGAGGTTGTATACATATTAGAAGTAGGCTAATCCTGTCTCCAACATTTTTCTTAACTAGCGCTCAAACAGTACCTCCAGCCAACAAACCGAGATTTATAGAATATAGCTAAAAAAAACTAATTACTAGCGTCCACCACCAGACCACCTGTTGACTTTAGGGTTGATAGTTTGATATATGCGCAAGCAAGTCTTTACCATTCCAATCGTTAAGGTCAGTTTCCATCCACAAATTTGGATACATTTGAAACATTTTTCTTATGTTGTAGCTTAATTTCAGAAAACAAGGATTGCCTTAAAAAAGCGTCTTTCAAATCTTCAATTTAATCAATTTTTCTAGGGAAGTACCCACGAACGCACCGCCATTCTGGGGGATATTCTATACCCCCAGACCCACCCAGTTTGCTCCTCCCCTGAAGAAAAGTTCTGCAGGTGCCCTTGAGTATCATGCTCCCACACATAAAGAGTTTACTTTTGATTCCATCTTTGCCTGCAGCTTTGCTATTCTTTAACACTTTCACAGCTTTATAACACGCGATACTCGTTAATTCTTTTATTAAACATAATATTTTCGATATTGTCTGCTACTTTCTACGTTTCTGACATACGATTGCTATAAATACTCTCTTTATCACTCGCTTCTACTGTTTTCATCCCAGATCATCTCACCACGTTCATTCTAAATTATATATATTCAATTAGTTATCCAAGTGGGCCACTAAAAAAATAAATCATAATATATGGTGGGCAAGACATTTAATTAAATTGGAACGTTATTAGATAATACTTTTGTAGATTAAAGGAGTTTAATGGAGGAATGAAACGTAATTTAATATTATATATGATATTGATATATTTCGGTGAAATTAAATAAAATGTAAAAGCTATACGATTTTAATCATCACTCTTTCTTATCTCACTATTCAAAGTAGAAAGTGACATTCTAGAAAACTTACAATAAGACTAATTACAATCAAAGCACTCCACTATTACTATAAATAACGCACTAACAATAAGTCAGACAAATATCAACTGGCGAGTCATCGGCTACTGTTGGATGGAGGGGAGAAGAGGTGTGAGTCACTCTCAGCCCCCCTGTCACCTGCATTGTTCCCGTTCAAAAGAATAATATGTTATATAGCTCAGCCATTAGGTGGTGGTGATTGTAGGGAGAGATACTGGGTCTAGAGTTGGGGATTCACGCCACTGAAGGGTAAGCTTGCACTTCCTTGTAAACACGCGATGTTGGTGGCGCCAAGGACTGAGTAGCACTGGGCTTGCAGCTTCACCCACCACTGATAAGAGATTGACGATCTCTCTGGCCGTTCAAGATTATTCGCCTTTACATACTGTCTGAATTATACGATGCATCTCCGGTGATTAAGTAGTTGGACTTTCGATCCACGGGCCAATCTGCGGAGCTTGGCGGACCAGATGTGGCCCACGGGCTGCCAATTTAATAACCCTGCTATAGGTATTTCCTTGCCCATCGTATTTCATTCTCTTCACCCAATTCCAGAATAGTTGTTTATTTCCTTCAAAATCATTCTGCAATCTTTTTCCTTAATGTAATCTCATTTTCTATTTATGCTCCATTAATACTACCTTTGCATTCATCTTTCTATAATTTATGTCCCACACAGAGGCGCGGGAATGAAGGGAGGGTACGGGGGTAACTTTTACCCTCCCAAAAAATAAAAAATAATCAAAAGTATCATTTTTACCCCACTTTCCCCTAAATTAATATAGTAAACAATTTAGATAATACAATTTAGATAATGTAAAGATCTTGTTGAAGTAAGATACAAAGTTCACACTAACTTAACATAATAAAAATAAAATATGCATGGAGCATTTGAAAACTCTGCCAGAGATACCAGCTATAACAGCAGCTACTGCAGAAAGAAATTTTGCATTGCTTATGCGAATAAAAACTATGTTTGTTCCACAATGAGGTAACGTAGACTAAATCACCTGGGTCACCTTAATGCACACCCTGAGAGATTCAACAAAATTTAAATTGCAAAAATAGTTGGTCGTCTTATAGCTAGTAGCGAATATAGGGCAAAGGTGTTTGTAAACCTACTTTAATTTTCAGTGTTTCATAATTTTTAGTTGAGCTGCATCAGATATAATTTTTCTTAATTTGTTTTGTTTGTATTAATTCAAATGTCTGGAATGACTAAAATAAATGAGAAAATACACAGTGGGACCGTAAAACACAGGTATCTCTTGTTATACGCGATCTAACTTTAAGCGTTTTTGCTATAACACGATTAAAACAAAACAACAAAAATTATGTTTGGTTGGATGTAAATTCGCAGTCACCTTGTGCGGTGGTAGCATGACCTTGTGCACGCAAATTCCAGTGAGGGCAATGATCTTTACTCTACAGTGTCGTGTTAAGGGGGTGGTATTGACAACTTTGGAAAGGCAGGGGCAGAAGTTAAACAGTCCTGTATGAAGGAAGTTTGGGCAAATATTAGTCCTGAAGTTTCCGACTCTCATGATTTTATTCTGAACGCGTGCTTTCCAATTCAATATATGACATATTCGGCATAGCAAAATGTTGGATTTGAGGACATAAACCAGGCAAATGTGAATGAATTGCTCCAATCCCACTCAATAGAACTCACCAATGAAAATCTTCTAGAAGTGGAGAATGGCATAAAGGATTAATTGTATTATATAAATTAAATAAAGATTGCACTTGTTTACAAATTTCAGAGGATTGAAGATTGACAATAGGCGTAGGCTACCCATAGTATTGAATTAGTTGGATATGTAGCGTGTCAATCGTGTAAAGTTGACACCTACACAATTAGGCTACGTAAAAATACGAAATTATAATAATTATATTGGCAAAATCCAAAGAAGAGTATTAGATCTGAAATATTTAATAATAATATCCTTCAAAACCTACTGTTAGCGACTGGATGAACTCGGATATGATCCACGTGCTCCTAATAGAAAATACTACAAAGGATTTTATTAATACAAATCTGCATAAAAATACTCTACTTATAATAGTGGAATCCAAATAAGATAATTAAAGCTGATACATTAAGGAATAACAGGCTTCAAGACTTACTCCACGTGGCTGGATGGGATCGGATAACGAACGCCAACATGCCTTCTAGGAAAATATACAAGTATGGTGACAGGGTCTATCCAAACACATCCGCTCACTACATCACCTGACATGAAAAAAAAACTAAACTAAGTTGGGCTCGCTCCCACGACCCTCGAGCGCCACTGTTGTGGTGGAGTCTCTTCGAACCTCCCCTTTACCTCACCCCTCAAGCTCCAGTTCTTCCTATCACCAACTGTGTTATTACGCTTTTTCTATTTCTTTTTATTGTCCCGTTATAGTTAGAGAAAGGGTATAAAATAAGTGACTCTCGGATTTACCTCATGGTGTTCAATCACATCACGTCGTTGGAGAAGGAACCATTCTCCACGAAGGAACCGCTGACCATGGAGTATTGGGTGTGGTTCTCACCACCGCGCCACCGAGGAAAATCCTCTCCGATTTCCTAAGTATAACCCACCTCGGTGGCGTAGTTGGCTAACGCGCTTATCGTGTTGAGCTCTACTGCTGAGGATGGGGAGATCGAGGTTCGAATCTCGGTCGGGTGAGCTTGGGGTGGTTTTTCCTAAATGGTTTTCCACTCTCCCTCCACGCAAATGCGGGTTCACTTCCTCTGGTTAAAAACCTTCCCAATTCCTAATCCATTAGTGTAATTAGTACTTAAAGCGTATAACACGAATGTGTAGTAAGACGTGGTGCTAAATATTATTATTATTCCTATGTATAGAGGCGACGTTAATAAGTCCAGTCTAGTTTAAAGACTAAAAAATATGTATTAAGTCCTTCTGACGTTTTGTTTATCTGAATTGTGTCCTTCAGACTTAGTACATTCGAGACGAATATTATGTTTATTTCGATTTCTTGTTTCAGTCAGAGTTAATTGAATTTGGTTTTGTGTTATTCCAACTTTGTTGGTGTAGTCACGGTAACTATAATGTTGCTAAAGTCCTTCAAACTTGTTATATTGGTCCAAGAGACTATGTTTTTTCTATATCGATATGATATAGCTTTGATGTAGGAGCCTTGAGCTCCAGCTGTAATAATGAACTTATTGACTGAGTATTAGTATTGTATGAATTAAATTAGTGTTGTACCCCAGGGAGTGGGTCATTAAATACACGTACTATTGAACGCTCTGGCAGTACCAATGGGGAAAGGACCGGCCATGGTACTATTTTGTGTTGACACCTGTATGTTAGCCATCTACCAATGTAATGAACTAACCTTTTTATTGCTATTCAATATACAATATCTCTTAAGGATTTTTCTTAAGTCACAATCAAGCAAGCTAGCCTAAATTATAGATGTGTTAATAATACTATATGTATATGATTTCCAGTTAACTTTTGTTTGTTATTACCTCACTGTTTTTCTTTTAGAATCACGTGACCGTAGCCTGGCGTCAGTCCAACTGTTTTGTTACTGAACATTGCTCTTCAAGCCACTGCATTTGATCTTGCTGTCTAGAACTATTGTTTACCAGTGTCGCAACAAGACAGTATTAATTTGGAACTTCAAACTTATGTTATTGTATATCTATTGTAATCAGATATTATATCTTTTATTTTTCTATTATAATAAATCTATGATTGTTATTCTAATCATTTTATCAATCTGGTTAAAATACTTCCCTTATAGACCCTTTAATAATTTCACACTCGTTTGGTGCAGATTAAATAATAAAAATTGCATTCATTTACAAGTTTTAGGTTTTTATTTATTTTCCATCTATCTCGCCCATGTTAGGATCAATTCCCTCTACGTGTTTTCGTGTTATGTGGTTATTTATCATAACCAATCACTCGTGTAGTGCGAGGGATAGCTGTATTACATATACCAGTTGTTGTTTTTTTAATCTAGAAAATGTTATCCCCTATAAAAGCAGATGATTATTTTTACCCTCCTAAATAAAAACGTTCCTTTGCCATTGATCGCACAACCTCTTACGTTCTGTTCCATTCTTCACAACAATCATTCGTTTTTATACGTCTTTCTTTTCTCTCACGCTTCTTTCACCTGTTAATTCCTCCATGCACCTTTTTTTTAAAGTTTCCCAACACCACAAACCCACACACATCTTTTGCGCACTCAACTACAGCCTCTTATATACAAAAATACATATTGTTGTCAATGTTAAGCGTGATTGCATTTTCTCCTTAAGTTGACAAATCTTAAGTGTGGACAAAGGCGGATTTAAAAATTTTGCTCTTCTAGGCACAGTTATAATATGCGCCCCCCCTCCCCCCCCAATTATGTTCTAGCATTTTAGGTGATTTTAGAGGAAAGAGGTCTTTAGTTGATTTCAGTGGAAAGAGGTCTTTAGTTGTGGGGGGNGGGGGAGCAGAAGTTAGTATTCGAGAAAGATTTCTAAGAAAGAAAATCTGGCATGTACATGCCCTACAGTAGCTTGAGTTAACATTATGAATAAGGGGAAACTGACGTCATTTACAAAGTAATTGCAAAGTACAGTTATTTAAAAATAAATATTGTCGAACTATTTCAGTAATGTTAGCCAATAATTTTTAAACGTAATTATTAAAAACAAAATATTAAAATACAAATAATGCTATCTAAAATGGGTCGCCCCCAAAAGTCGCCGCCCCTAGGCCCGTGCCTAGTGAGCCTACAGTGTAAATCCGCTTCTGAGTGTGGAATATGTAATTTTACAATTAAAATTAATTTTTATGTTTAGTTGGTTCCTTAATTTTGTTTTAATGTTATTAAGACTTTGACAGCGCGTGACTAATGGTTAAATTGTAATTGCTTAAATTGACGCCACTTTTTGGAAACGTTGTCAATGGCAATATAATAAAAACAGAAAATAATAGTAGTAAAAATAGTGTGTTACCTTAACGCATTCTATCGTAAAAAAATTATTATTATTTAGCCATCTGGCAACCATGTTTTCTCATAAATCTGACACAAATATTTTGATCAAAGATTTTGTAATTAATTCTGCCAATAGATAACGTCTTCATAAGTAACTCATAAATAAACATTTTCGTATAGTAAGTATACGGTTATATTGTGGATTCCAGGTAATATGTTATGATTCAAATTTCTTAAACTGTAATGAACGAAGTTTAAAAAGCTACATCCATTTATTGAAAACAGCTGATCGGCCTTGAACTCGTGTCAAAAAATAATTTTCATCTTCTCATTAAATAAATGTCATGAAAAATCATTTTACTTCCTGTATACGTGTAAACTTAGACATGAGTCAATGAGTCATGCTCATTAATATCTAAATTTGACTTGGTAATTAATAAGGAATGCTATAAGGTCAATGAATCACAACAAAATCTTTTTATATCCAACACTGAATCTAGTCATGTATAATCACTGAATTCAATTAATGTTTTCTTAAACTCTTTAGGAAACACTGACCATGGGAGGTGCTGTCAGCGCTGGCGAAGACAATGATGATCTTGTTGATAATCTTCTAGAAGCAGACTACATTAAAACTGCGTGTGTTGAACGTGTGTTTCGATCTGTAGACAGAGCTCACTATTTTACTCCAGAGTTTAGGGACAATGCATATAAGGATTTGGCGTGGAAAAATGGAAATCTACATTTGTCAGCTCCGTGCATATACAGTGAAGTAATGGAAAGTTTACAACTGGCATCTGGCTTAAGTTTTCTTAATTTGGGGTCTGGCACAGGATACCTAAGTACAATGGCTGGTCTGATTCTAGGTAAGCCTTTTAGGACTTATAGGACTCATTTATGTTGTGTATGTTTAAAATTTATACTCTATAACTAGTGCACTTTGCCTACAACAGGCCCTATTTTTATTCATACCCAGAACTGTAGGTTAATTGTTGATATGTACAATGAAATTAGCAGGGGCTCCGGAAGCTTCGGTGTCCTGACCAGGTAAAATTTTAGATTATTATTATTTAGCACCGCGTCTTATTACCCATTCGGGTTATACGCTTTAAGTACTAATTACGCTAATGGATTAGGAATTGGGAAGGTTGAATTAGAGNCCCAGTTCAACCGATCAAGATTCGAACCTCGATCTCCCCGTCCTCGGCAGTTGAGCTCAACACGACTAACACAACATTTTAGATCCCGGTTGACTTTTGTTCAAGGAATTTGGAGGTGGTTTACTTTCCACAGGTTGTAGGCCCAGCCTACTTTATTGTATGCCTTTGTGATTATGTAGAGCTATATAGTAACAACATAGTAGGAAGTTGGGTTGAGAAGAAAACACTTTTTCTCGGTCATTAATTAATAATGTTAGGTAGACCTCGATCTATATTTTTATTCTGTATATAATGAGATTATCCATTAATGGTGGAACCTTATTTGTGTAGTAAGGGTGATTAGAAAATATAAAAAAGAAGTGTTTTGAATGTCTTGTGGCCCCCCCAAGTCAAAAGGTGAATTGGGAGCCCTCCAGAAGTTTTCCAAAATTTGGCTGCCCATGGAAGCTATTATGAGTGGTCTTAACTTGAAAAAAAAAAGTATGAAAATTATACTCTAGAAGTGATTAGGTGTGGTTCTCACGCAGAAGATTTTTTTAAAAATTTGGAGACTTCTAGAATTTATTTAGAGTTCCTCACCTGGAAATATTTTTGAAAATTTAATGCATCTAGATGCAATTCAAGTAGATAGTCTTTTTCTTACAGATTTTTGAAAATTATATGCCTCTATAAATATTTTTGAGTGGTTCTTTCGCAAAATTTGATGCCTCTAGAAGCTATGAGCTTAAAAAAAATGCTAGTTTGAGTTTAGTGCACACAGCAAAGAAATATTTCTTACATTTGTGTGTGTTGCCCCCATTTCTTGGTACACGAAGCAACCTTTTACAAGACTTTTAGGTGACCTGGCGGTCTAGGGGTAAGGTCTCAGACTTCTGTGCTGGCGGCCGGGGTTCAATCCTCGGTCCCGGCACAGATTTATCTGATTACCAAACCCTTCCTTCACCTCTGACAAGACATCTTGTGAATGTGGAGAATGCCAGGCCTCCACCGTGGTTCGGATTCCACGTTAAACTGTAGGTCCTCCATTTCATCTCACAATCACCCTACCATTACACATTAGCGTAAGTGCGTATAACCCGAACGGGTAGTAAGACGTGGTGCTGATAATAATAATAGAATTATTATTAACAACCTTAATGTCAAAGTTATAAAAGTTAATAAAGCTGCATTCATATATGAAGTCATTTTGATAATTTGATTTTCAATATATTGTATGAATGGTGGATGAAAGCGGGTAAGGAAGGGGGGCAAGTGAAAGAGGGAAGTACATGAGGCGCATCATATTAGGTTTGTAAAACATTAGGCCTATATTTATCTCAAATCCATAAAACTCATGGGTGGGTAAATAAATGACTGTTTCCCAAGATCTTTATTTGGTAGAGAAAATAAATTTTAAATGTGATAGCAAAAGTCTTGTATTATTATTATTATTATTAGCACCGCATCTTACTACCCGTTCGGGTTATATGCACTTACACTAATGTGTAATGGTAGGGTGATGTTGAGATGAAATGGAGGACCTACAGTTTAACGTGGAATCCGAACTACGGTGGAGGCCTGGCATTCCCCACATTCACAAGATGTCTTGTCAGAGGTGAAGGAAGGGTTTGGTAATCAGATAAATCTGTGCCGGGACCGAGGATTGAACCCCGGACTCCCAGCACAGAAGTCTGACACCTTACCCCTAGACCGCCAGGTCACCCTATTAAATTAATGAAAAATGTACTTTTCACTGCAAAAATATTACTAAAACTTCAAATCTTCTATTTTCCCCAAATATGAAATTATTTGTAATAGTTTTCTATTGCGAAAAACACATACACAGTCATTGAAAAAAATACATTTTTTGTTCGCCGCAAAATTCTCGCTTTTCTTTTCTATATTTGATTGACAATCGTAATCACTCTGCATATTTAGTAATACAATCAGCTATGTATTCGGGACATCCGCATGGCATTCGCACTATAGTGTGAACATATGAATGCAACATAGCTATTACATATTGAGGCGAATGACTAACTGCAATGCCAGACAACTCTAAATAATAAATAACCCTCCATCAATGGTGTTCAGGGTATTTCCAAAAGTAATGTAACTAGAACATTGCTGGAATGCCCTGTATAAGAAAGATTTTATATATTTATGCACACCTTCGTCCTTGAAAGGAAGACGGAATGGAAACTGAGCCCGTTCATATCTAAGGAAGACATTAAGTTAAATCGGCTGTTTATTTTGCAATACACATTCTTTGGAAAGTTAGTAATGGATTGATTGGAACGGTGTCGTATTCTAAAAGGATATATGTATTCATAATTCTAAGTGGATCTACTATTTACTTAAGTTTGAATCTCACTGAATAAAAATCTCCCTCGACAATACTTTATATGATGGCAGCTCCACATTCTCGAGGAAAATGGTAGCTAATCTTTTCCTCTCCACTAATTCCGGTGCTATCAAGATGTATTATTATATTTCAGGAAAGGGAGAATGTTGAATAAACCATTCCGATAGTTTCTTCGCATCATCATTATCTCGAGCAATTCACGCAGTTCTCATCTCGATATGCTTTTCGGAACCCTTGAAAGCTACATTGCAGAATTTTTCCAACTTCATCGCAAATATTGTGTAAGAAGTCCACATGGAAATTATGCTATCGTGAACTCCCCTTGAGTAAGGCCACCGGTTTTTTATTGTCCTCATCAACAATTGCTTATTTGTCATTTCTGTCCATATACTACACCAGAATGTGTCTGACCGTTTAATCATGAAACGTCCTCTGGCCGTAAAAGCTCCGTATTCCTCTAGAATCATTATTTCCTCCAGGCAGTGCATGTCTTGCAAATACAGATGGGTGGATTTTCTATATAAAAAGTGACCGGTGGCCTGAAAATAAGGGTGCATTTTTTTTTTGATAGTGTCGAAATGAAGATCCAGTTAACCGTTCTTTCTGCCTCTATGAATTGCTTTACAAGTGTAACCATCCAGACAAACTGCACCCAAAATGTTGCTGTCGGACCGTGTAGTTCAAACTCTTTCTGTTGATCTTTTAATTTAAAGGCAAGCTATGTGTATAATTTATTTTGATCTGGCTTGTCATAATTTTTTTCAATCGAATTTAGCGCAAAAAAAAAGTGTTAAAAAGCTCTTTCAATCCACTTCCGGTCATTATGTATCTGATGGATCCCACAAAGGACATTAACAAATGAAATACACCAAACCTGGCAACAACATTTCTTAATTTTGAGTTGTCACCGCACGTCGTAATAATATACCTAACTATTCAAACTCCTATAATCTCTATATGGTTTTCTCTAATTAAAAATATTTTTCTATCTTTAATTTTTTCCTTATATTTCATATAAATTATATATTTTCACTTATAATCAGATCCTTTTGTTATTGTTCATTGGGTGTTCCTTGAATAATAAATTAGTATTCAAATAAGAGTTCACATTAAAAAAATTGCACAATCCTAGTTCAGTGACACATTTAACTAAACATAATTTATTAAAAGCCTTCACTTATTATTTTTTTATTGTTCTATTTCCATCCAAAGGTCGTAAGTTACAGGACTCACTACCGGCAGGTCACTTAACTTGATATTAAAATGATCAAGATCCAGATGTCCCGGAATCTAACTACCACCAACAAAACATTTAACAAAATATATTTTATTTATTAGGAACAAACCTTTTTTTTACAAATTCAAATTTAAGAAAAAGAGTTAGTTTGTATAAATATATTTTCAACAGATTAATATACATAAAAATAAGGTGTCATCATAATAATTATTTGAAGATTTCTTGAGGCTGACTTATTTAAAAAATAATATGGTTTAGATCTACCCATTTTCAAATTGATTAAAAATTGTTAAATGTTTTTGAGAGCGATGGACTGTAAAATTCCAGCATTGTGTTTGTTGTAAAATGTTGCCTAACAAATTTATTTGCACTATTCTGCATAGCTAAATAGGCTACGTTTTTGCAGATTTCTCTCTTTAAAAAATTGTCAAATTAGCTAGACAAGACTTTGCCTTATTACAACCTTATACCTTCCTGTATTTAACTTAAAAACTACACTTAAAAATGTATGAAAACCATAAAGTTATAAAAGTATAACAACTCATTTAGTTCAAAGTCGAAAGACTCTCCATTATGAAAAAAAAAACACAAACAAAACTAGTGTATCAGTAAGTTTATTGTTTGAAAGAAAAAGTTAATCTTCAGTTTTTGTCTGAAATAAACTTTTCTATTAATATTTCATTAAATCCTGGTATTTCACAAATCATTGACTGTTCTAAAGATCACATGACCAAATCATTTAATCTGTCTTTACTCGTAGTGTTTCTTAATCAAATAAAAAAAACACAAAACAAAATAAAGTTACGGTTTTCATACACACAACTTTGTATCAAATAATTTACTATCGAATTGGGCACTAAACCTTGCAATGTTTTTATTTCAAACTTTTCTTCTATTCATAAAATAACCATAATTCACTTTTTCATTGTCAGAAACTTTCATTTTGAATCACATAATTGAAAACTTAGAGCAAAAACCGGTAGTGTTGCAAATAAACGACTGACCGCGGTGTGTATCACAGCCCACAAGGTCTCACTTGAAGTGCTAGGAAAGCACCGAGTTAAGAACATTGATGTCAGATTGTCATGGCAACAACCTTCTGACTCGTGCAGAACTTGGGGCGTCAGGACAGCCAACCATAGAGTACACATTAACATAGGTGCGCCATGTCACACATTGATCCAATTATGGTTTTACTCAATAAAATGGGGAAATAATTTAATAATATAATATAATAATAATATTTAGCACCGTGTCTTACTACCCGTTCGGGTTATACGCTTTAAGTACTAATTACTCTAATGAATTGGGAAGGTTGAATTAGAGGAAGTGAACCCGCATTTGCGTGGAGGGAGAATGGAAAACCCATTTAGGAAAAACCACCCCCAGTTCACCCGACCGAGATTCGAACCTCGATCTCCCCGTCCTCAGCAGTCGAGCAGCTCAACACGACAAGCGCGTTAGCCAACTTCGCCACCGAGGCAGGTGGAAATAATTTAACAAATTTTGTTTATTTATTTATGTTTTTCATTATGTATTGAAAAAATATTAGCTTTATTTTGCAGGGAGTGTGTCACCTCAAAGCCCTCCCTCACCCTTATATTTAGGATTAGATTATTATATATAGACGTGCCAACTTATCCTAGCAGCTAGAGAGTTTGATTTGTTACCAATGAACTTGCTAGCTCTTTGTAATTGTTGTAAAAACCTTGACTGAATGTGTAAAAGCTAGGTTAATTTTTGTCACTTCATAAAGTGTTTAGTCTCACCAATCACATTTTTTTAAATGTGCTTGTCGTGTTGAAGCTCGACTGCTGAGGACGGGGAGATCGAGGTTCGAATCTTGGTCGGGTGAACTGGGGGTGGTTTTTCCTAAATGGTTTTCCACTCTCCCTCCACGCAAATGTGGGTTCACTTCCTCTAATTTAACCTTCCCAAGTCCTAATCCATTAGAGTAATTAGTACTTAAAGCGTATAACCCGAACGGGTAGTAAGACACGGTGCTAAATATAACATTTTTTAAAATTATTATTATTTTTTAAGCATTGTGTTTTACTACCCATTTTGGTTATACACTTAAGTTCACCTATTCAAACCTTATTTGAATGGTGTCAAGCAACAAAGATCCAAGCGCCAATATGATGAAACTGAGTAAACTGAATTCAAAGTAAATGCTTCACTATAAATTCCACTTTGTATTATATGTTCATGTAATTAATTTTATTATATAAATAAAGTGGTGTTTTTTAATATACTACAACACCAATATACATAGTGTGCTATTTACCTAATAAAAAAAATCATTTCGCACTTGGTTGAGAGTTGCGAATTTCAAAAAAACAACTTATTATTTTTGTCAACTGAACCATAATACACAAAACTGTATAAATGTAACTGATATATTGTTAAGAAAATTGAATCTAATAATACAAATTAATATTAACAATGAGGTTTTCAAAAACAAAATTGACAAAAGTTTTGTTCTTATTGGTACCGTGTTTTCGCTTAAATAATTTCAGTGGAAAAGTCAAGTTCACCATCATAACCATCAACAACATCAATGATTTTTTGGTTATCAAATAAATTATTATAAAAGGGTTTTGCATCTTGGGGAATAAGACGAAGGATTGATTTAATATCTGCCAGTTTAGGACACGATATTGCTTTGCCGTTAGGCCATAGTGGGACAAGGTTCTCCATCGCAAATGTTGTAGTTGTTGGACGACCACATACCCTCTTACTAATGTCCACTTCAGAGTAGATCACACCATCACTGTTCATTTTCATATATAAAATGAATGGCCTCCGTTTAACTAATTTTATTTCATGTACTTTGAACCAGTTTATTTTCTGGCCAGTTTTGTCAACTTTGTGGTTCACTATAAAATTTCCAGTGAAATTGTTCCATCAAAGTCATCGTTACTCATTTTTGTAACCTGCATTTTATATTAGCACCGCGTCTTACTACCCGTTCGGGTTATATGCACTTACGCTAATGTGTAATGGTAGGGTGATTGTGAGATGAAATGGAGGACCTACAGTTTAACGTGGGATCCGAACCACGGTGGAGGCCTGGCATTCCCCACATTCACAAGATGTCTTGTCAGAGGTGAAGGAAGGGTTTGGTAATCAGATAAATCTGTGCCGGGACCGAGGATTGAACCCCGGCCGCCAGCATAGAAGTGAGACACCTTACCCCTAGACCGCCAGGTCACCTTGTATTTCATTTCTTTGGCGACATTTCCTCATTATTTTCAAATAGTCTTCATCTGTGTATAGTCTTTGAACGTGTTTAAGGGCTTTCTCAATGTCATTAAAGTCACTATCGTTTGGCGGATAGCTATCGCCAGATATCAGAGATTTAATTTGGATGATCTTCAGTCTCGGATGATTTTGTAATAAAACACTCAACATGAATGTGAGTTTAATGTTGCGGTTTTGTCCTACACATGAATCGGACCACAAGATTAGCTCTTAACCTCTTCTGACAAGTTCATTTCCATGTGCGTCAACAGACATGAGCTGATTTCTTGTGCTTCTCTTCCAGCAGCCCCTTCCATCCATAAATAACAAAAAAACATTTTACATATTTTACAGAATGTACCCCCAGACCAATCCTGGTCGGGTGGACCGAGGATGTTTTTTTCCTAAACAGTTTCCCGCTCTCTCGCTATGCAAATTTGGGTGCACATCCTCATTTACACCTACCTCATCCCTAATCATTAGCGTCATAGGCGTATAGCCTGAAAGGGTAAGTTCCCGTTTTCAAAATCAAATAACTGTTATATGAATATTAATTGTTATTATTTCTAATTTTCTGTAAAATAAAAATCGACGTAGCCTTATCAAAAATTATTATTTTGTTACCGAGCTACGAATATAAATATACAAAGATTTGCCCATGAGGCAATTACAACATTGCAAGAACATACAACACAACATAAAATAATACTATTGAGCTTTATGTCTGTAATAAGTTTAGATTGTGTGAAATCATAGTAAAAGCCAGGGAAACTTAATGTTTCAGCTTTTTCTGATAGCTTTGAATTATCATTTTGGTTGTCTTCTGTATAAAACGTGGCAAGTGCCAAGTCTACTAATCTTTTTGAATGTTCTGACATGTTGATAGGCTATTCAATAGAAATTTTAATGTTTTCTATGATCACTAATATTAACATCTTCCTAAAATAACTCAACTGGTAGAACAAAAAGGATTACACAGCTTATAAGAATCAATCAAACCTGACATACAAATACAGTAGCTAAAAGCAGGAAACTGTGTTGCTTGTTTGTTTGTTGGTTTGTTGGTTATCAGCAAATGACAGAAATACATTCAAACTACTGAATTCTGGTGGTTTGATGTTTGTAGCTAATTGAAGAAAAGAGATTTACAAAAGGTTACCCGCCTCGGTGGCGTAGTTGGCTAACGCGCTTGTCGTGTTGAGCCAGACTGCTGAGGACAGGGAGATCGAGGTTCTAATCTCGGTCGGGTGAACTGGGGCTGGTTTTTCCTAAATGGTTTTTCACTCTCCCTCCTCACAAATGTGGGTTCACTTCCTCTAATTCAACCTTTCCAATTCCTAATCCATTAGCGTAATTAGTACTTAAAGCGTATAGCCCGAACGGGTAATAAGACGCGGCGCTAAATATTATAAATACAAAATGTTGGTTGGTTTGGACAGTTGTAGATGGCAGCACAATGCAAGAAACACTTTCTTATTTATTTACAACATAGAGAAGACTCTTTTCTTTCAATTAAACATAAAAAAAACCAAAATTGGCGCTTGGTTGTTTGTTGCTAAACACTATTCATTTAACCTATGACTAAATGATTAAACCTTATTGTTTTTTTGAATTTTATTAATTATATTTAATATAAACTGAAACTCAATCAAGGTTCATTGCCATGTTACCCACTTCAGTAATCGAGTGGGCTAAGAGACATCATTCTTGAAATACATTGGAATGCTATAGATGGGACTATAGGGGTTTGAATCCCGGTCAAGTATACCGAGAGTGGATTTTACTAAATATCTTTTCATTCCGCCACCAAACAAATGCAATCACACTCTCTCTAAATTCAAACTATCTCATCCACAACACACAGTATTTAGCAAGGCTTAGATTTTGATTTTTTTTCTTTTTGGGG
>CABFVX010003175.1:40525-55876 GCA_902151425.1 Timema shepardi
ATTATTATTATTATTATTAGCACCGCGTCTTACTACCCGTTCGGGTTATACGCACTTACGCTAATGTGTAATGGTAGGGTGATTGTGAGATGAAATGGAGGACCTACAGTTTAACGTGGAATCCGAACCACGGTGGAGGCCTGGCATTCCCCACATTCACAAGATGTCTTGTCAGAGCTGAAGGAAGGGTTTGGTAATCAGATAAATCTGTGCCGGGACCGAGGATTGAACCCCGGCCGCCAGCACAGAAGTCTGACACCTTACCCCTAGACCGCCAGGTCACCTAGTAGCCTATAAATAAAATATTAAATAAAAGGCAATGCCTTATTAAATGTTAAATCACCTTAAAGCAGTGGTTGAAAATAACCCAATGTCTCAATACAGATTGTGTATATATAGCCTCATTAAGTAATCTGTTCCAAGTATGAGTCTTAAACGAATAATGGGTTGGATTAGCCCCTGCCACACACACAGGTCTGACATTTTAAAATTAGGGGCCCTTGTGCACCTTGAAGCTGAAATTTAAAATTTTGATTAGATTTTTATAAATATATTTAAAACTGGATCAAAAGAAATAAAACCGATTATTTTTCTGACTGTTAGAAGCAAATAGAAGTGTTGCGCACGGTTGTTTGGCTGCCCCGAGTGAAGCCAGGTAGTTTTGCTAGTAGACTATAATATAAAAATAACATTTACATTACACTTATAATAGTACAGCACTTCTTTATTAAGGAATGTATGCGTAAGCTATATGCTCATTGATAGCTAAACAGTTAAAAGGGCATATCTGTATGGGTTTTAACTAGTGTAAAAATTTTGTAGCAATAACAAACCCCTTCACCCCGCCCCACAAGGACCCCATTTCCCTCTCCCGTCCCTTAGCGTGAGCAGTTAAATCTCAGTTATGTTTCTCCTCTTACATTCATTCTGGTGTATTATTATTATTATTATTATTATTATTATTATTAGCACCCCGTCTTACTACCCGTTCGGGCTATACCCACTTACGCTAATGTGTAACGGTAGGGTGATTGTGAGATGAAATGGAGGACCTACAGTTTAACGTGGAATCCGAACCACGGTGGAGGCCTGGCATTCCCCACATTCACAAGATGTCTTGTCGGAGGTGAAGGAAGGGTTTGGTAATCAGACAAATCTGTGCCGGGACCGAGGGTTGAACCCCGGCCGCCAGCATAGAAGTCTGACACCTTACCCCTAGACCGCCAGGTCGCCCATTCTGGTGTAGAACTATGGAAACACCTCTGCTTTTATTAACAATGATTACTAGTATTTTGTTTTAAATGAAATGAATTTATTTTATCTTGTTGTTTGTATTGTGAACTTTTAGGTCCCCGAGGTGTGAACCATGGCATAGAAATACATGAAGATGTCGTCGAGTACGCCATTAAGAAACTTGAAGAGTTTAAGAAAATATCGCCCGCATTGGATGAATATGAATTGTGTGAACCTAAGTTTATAAAAGGTACAGTTTAATGTTTAATGTTTACAGTGCAAGCTTTAATTCCGATGCTCAGATGTTAGCTGGAGCACCTCAGAAAGAACAAAGCTTAAATAGTTACTAAAGTCACCTATACACTTTGAAGGCGACATACAATGCATTTAAACTATTATTTCCCTACCCGCCTCGGTGGCGTAGTTGGCTAACGCGCTTGTCGTGTTGAGCACGACTGCTGAGGACGGGGAGATCGAGGTTCGAATCTCGGTCGGGTGAACTGGGGGGAGGGGTTCCTAAATGGTGTTCCACTTTCCCTCTACACAAATGTGGGTTCACTTCCTCCAATTCAACCTTCCCAATTCATAATCCATTAGCGTAATTAATACTTAAAGCGTATAACCCGGTGCTAAATAATAATAATAATTTAGTGTATTTTCCTAATTTTTGTTTTGTTTAATTTTATTTCATGATAAAATTCCATAATATTTTTTAATCTTTTAAAATTTAAACTTATGTAAAATTTCAATTATTATAAATCCATAGTCCTATAAGTGAGCTCTATCTCTTTGGATAATGTAATTAATTATCTAATAATAATAATAATAATAATAATTAAAGCAATGGAGAAGGCTGAAATAGAAAGAGGAGTTGTAATGAGAGTGGAAATCATGTATGATGATAACATGAATCGTGCTAAGACAGAGAGGGGGAGGACAGAGGGGTTCTCAATAAAAAAAATAGAATTAAGCTGGGAGCGCCCCTCCCATCACTACTATTTGTATATTTGTAATAGTAATGGAAATGGCCATAAACAAAGTGGCAGGAAAACTCTCGGAGGAAAGAATGAAAGCCATGAAGTTTGATGATGACTTAATAGTATGGGGGGAAGAGAGGAAGTACAGGAATAGTTTCAGGAATGGAATGAGGAAGTGAAAGTGGGAAATGAAATTTAGCGTAGCAAAGTGTGAAGTGATGGTAATGACAAGGAAGAAGGTAAGGCCTAGTAAATCTATTAATTTAAATGAAATAAGAGCTGAGAAAATCACATTTTATAAAATACATATGAAGTATGATTGAGAGGAAGGGCGGGAGTAGAAAGTATCTAATAAGAAGAGCAGGGAGAGTTGTTCTACAGGTGTGTGAGAGAATTACTACGAAGAAGAGAAGTGCCCTTAAAGTGTAGGAAAGTGCTGTATAGGGCGTACTTCGTACCCATTGTCCCACATGCTTAAGAAACATGAACATTGAGTATAAGAGTGACTAGGAAAGTGGAGGTTATGCGACTAAAGTTTGTGAGGAGCGTGCTAGATGTCGTGAGGAGAAACGAGATTAGGAATGGAGTGGTATTAAAGGGGGTACATGAGAGATAAGCAAGCACGACTGAGATGGAATGGGCATGTAAGGAGGATGGAGAAGAAGAAGATGGGAGAAGCAGCTAACAGAAAGTGTGCAAGTGAGAAGGGAAGGATCGAGGAAGATAGAGGCAATTTACTGAACTGACCCGATAATAGGCCGGAAATAGTTGGTGATGGTTTGGTGATACCCTAAATTATACGCAGATCTACACAAACAGTATCGGGGAGGAGGGGCAGGGACATACCATGAAAATCCTCTTAAAATTGCTTTTAGAGCCATTCTATATATTATTATTATTATTATTATTATTATTATTATTATTATTTAGCACCGTGTCTTACTACCCGTTCGGGTTATACGCTTTAAGTACTAATTACGCTAATTTATTGGGAATTGGGAAGGTTGAGTTAGAGGAAGTGAACCCACATTTGCGTGGAGGGAGAGTGGAAAACCATTTAGGAAAAACCACCCCCAGTTCACTCGACCGAGATTCGAACCTCGAGCTCAACACGACTAGCGCGTTAGCCAACTACGCCACCGAGGCAGGTCATTCTATATAATGTTGCCAACTAAACCATTTGAAAAAAAAATATTGTAGCTGGCCTTAAACCAAAAATTAATCTTCCCCTAATAGGGGAAAACTGAGTTTATTTCCCTTATCCCACTTCTCCCTGTGCGAGTGGAAAATTCGTGACGCAAATTGGCTTGTAGTTGACAGTTTGACAGTTGGATAACCTTAAAGTTGCGATTGTATTATGCCAGACTGTCTCAAAGTGTGCTCCTCAGAGCTCTGGGGATCCCTGAGAACCCTTAAGGAGCTCCTCGAAACTTTAGAATCTTTGTGGAGCTAGTTTTTTGAAATATACTTTAATCAAAACTAGAGATGGGTCGAATCCACTATTTCTCGAATCTGAATCTACATTTTATTTTTGAATCTCGACTCCAAATCCTAGCAAATCGTTATAAATTTTAATGATTTACAAATAGACCTACATTACACAATATAGGCCTAAACTGTGAATTAAGGTTTATTTCAATCATGCTTTAAATTTTAATCAACCCCAATCGCCCCTCGCAAAATACAGGTTAAAATCCAGCCAAATTAAACAATTTAGACTTGTATTATTGTTTGAAAATCAAATCAATCAAAATTTGAGTGTCTTTTAGTTATTTTTAAAAAGTGTTGTTAGAATGGGTTCTAAAAACATGTGAAATAAACAGATTAGGCCTAGTTATCCTTTGATCAATTTTATTCATCATTAAAGGATATTTTATTGTATTAAGATAACAAAAATAAAAATATAAAGGGAGCTTTTTAATAAAGACTTAAACAACATGCTTAACAATTAAACATACATTGGAAATAGTGAACTTAATAATGCCCAAGTATGTTTTATTATTATTTTCTTTAATATCCATTATCTATTTTTGCGTAGAAAACAAATATATTTGATTCTTGCGATATATCAATTTCTGAGAATACATTCTATTTAAAACACTTCTTCGACTACAATATGTTCATTCCCATTTTATAAGGCAGGACTATGTTTGAATATTTATGCAATTACTTCAATAATATATATAAAAAATAATAAAAACTCCTTAATACTCGAGCGCGCTTACTAAGTGATCAGATTACCTGAATCGATTCTAAACAAACAATCGATATACGATACCTAGGTCGATAGGGATAAATAAACAGTTTTATCGCTGTCTGACTGTTGACAGTATTTTTCATGAAACCCAACAAAATGTCTAACTTAAGGATCGTCGGCAATAAACTGGGATTCTTTGCATAGTTCTAGATAGTTAAAACCAGTTGGGTAGTAAGATTTAACAGTATCTTTATTTTAATCATCATTCAGTCAAGTAAACATAATAATAATAATATTACGGATTAAGTTGTGCTTTTCAAGTAGGACTAAATAAGTAATTTTTGAATTCAATATATTATGCTTTGTTTGAGGTGAAAGATTCGATCAATGAATCCAGTAAAACACTGAATCCTCGAATCTCAAATACTTGTCAGGATTCGAAGATTCGAGTGGCCCATCTCTAATCAAAACAAAATATTGCAACGTTGAATGCAGAAGAAGACAATGCGATACCAGCTGTCTTCTATTAAGCCAGATTCTAAATAGATTTGCAAAATTGTTAAAACTATTTTTCACTAAAATAATTGTTTTAGAAAAAATAAAACATGTCATATTTAACAAATATAGGTTTTATTTACTTTTCAGGTTATATATGATTTAAATAACTAAACTAATTAATAATTAAAATTCCCAAAGTTTTACATTGTAGTGTGGTAAACATTGATAGATGGAATTCACTAAAACAAAATTTTTTTGGGACTCTGCAACTTTTTTTTAGGTGTATAAAGGTTTCCACAACTTAAAAAGTTTGTGATCCGCTGTATTAAACTATTTTTTGAAAGATATTCAATACTGGGGTGTTCTTCCACACTTAACCAATTTCTTAATTCAAAATAAACTGCACTTCTGTGTTCGAATGATCTAAAATGTCTCACGCTTGCAATAAACTGGACTTCTGTTGTTGGGGGGATAGGGATTTGAATCCTTATGAGACGTACTGAGGTTTTTTTACCCTGTGGATTGTTTTCCATTCTCTCTGTTTGTAAATGCTGTTATAATTTATCTTAAATTCAACCTTCCTCATTCTTAACAAACGAGTGTAATTAGTACATATGTTTAAAAGCTGATCAAGTAGTAAGACATGTTGTTAAACAATTATAATTTAGCATTAGTGTAGAATAAGTGTACCCTTCAATACAACAAAAAAAAATTCTTCTTTTTATTATTGTAAATTAAATTAAGCTAATTTGGTTTTAGGGAACTGTCTGAGTTTGAATTCTGATGTGCTACAATATGACAGAGTGTACTGTGGAGCGTCATGTCCAGAGAATCATGAAAACTACATGAAAAATCTCATCAAGGTAACTATAATTCTGTACACTTATAATGGGAGAGAGGTGGGAAATTAGAATAATTGCTTTCTGAAAGGAAAATACCCATCAGTCATTGGTAGTCAGCCTTAGGTCTATTGTATTACTACAACATAGAACAGAGTCTTTCGAATCTCTTGTTTCGACTTTTACATATAGTAATGCTCATGGAGTGCATTAATTCATGATTATATTTCTTTAAGATCAATATAAACTCACATCAAGGTGACTTGGCAGTCTAGGGGTCTAAGGGTAAGGTGTCGGACTTCTGTGCTGACGGCCTGGGTTCAATCCTCGCTCCCGGCACAGATTTATCTGATTGCCAAACCCTTCCTTCACCTCTGACAAGACATCTTGTGAATGTGGGGAATGCCAGGCCTTCACCGTGGTTCGGATTCCACGTTAAACTGTAGGTCCTCCATTTCATCTCACAATCACCCTACCATTACACATTAGTGCGAGTTTGTGTAACCCGAATTGGTAGTACGATACAGTGCTAATAATATTATTAGTATTATTATTATTAGCACCGCGTCTTACTATCCATTCGGCCACTTTGTTTGAAACATCCGACGCCTTGGCTTAGTTGGGAGCCTGTTGTCTACTGAGCTAAGAGTTCCAGGCTCGATTCCCAACATGGCCGAAATGGGGGTTTACCCTTTCACAGTGATGAATTAATGGCAAGGGGACTGGATGTTGTGCCTGTCCTAGTCTTAAGTTAGATCATAAGGCATATGAAGCTACGACATGCCTAGTAAGCTGATAGTGGAAAATATGGCTAAAATAAAAAACTGCCAGAGACTGGAAACAGTAGTGTATGTAACTTTGTTTAAAACAAGGACATTTCTCAAGCTGTAATTTTCTTCCTTCCTCAGGTAGGCGGCATACTCGTCATGCCGCTTAATGACCAACTTTTGCAGATTGTACGTAGTTCTGAAACTGAGTGGGAAATAAAATCGGTCTTGCCTGTCTCATTTGCTTCCCTCTTGCTTCCAGACCAGCCACAAGGGAAGGAGAACATTGTACTGCGTAAGCATGAATAAATATAATTTAAAATTATTTTGGAACTCATTTCATTTATATGTGAAGTTTTCTAAAAAAATAAATTCCCACTTCAATGATCACATTATCTAAGGCGCTACTATTGTAATAAAGCCTTCTAAACTGACGATGATGGGCAGATCGAGGTTCAAATCTCGGCCGGGTGTACTGAGGGTGGTTTTTTCCCAAAAAAAATTGGTTTTCACTCTCTCTCCCCATGCAAGTGCAGGAACACTTCCTCTAAATATAACCTTCATAAACCATAGAACCGTTTGTGTAATTAGTGCGTAAGCATATAACCAGAACAAGTTTTAAGGTATGGTGCTAAAAAATGCAGAATTCTTTACAAAATATGATTATTTTAAAATATTCAAAATATATTTTTTTAACATTTAATCTGCTATTTCTTTGAATCCTTGAGTCTTGAACGTTCTTAAAGGACTCAAAGGGCCTCTCCCTAACTTGATTATTTAGACACTCCTTCAGTTTCACCCTAGGGCACAGATAAATAATATACCCAGACACTCAACATCTATGTTAAAATGACAACTTGAGTCCGTCACCACTAGGATCGCTGCGGTCAGTCCTCTCATCACCCAGCACTGACACTAGCAGCTAAACCCCTGTAAGTTTGACAGGCTGTTTCTTACTTGTCTGCGCCCTGAGGATACTGAATTCTTTCTTATGATATCTAATTTGCTGTATTCTATATTTCATTTGGGAAATACAAGAGCAATTCCAAAATCAACCTTTGATTGTTTGGTAAAAAAAAAAAAAAAAANACCCAAATTCAGACATTTGTCATACCTTGGCACCAGCTTTTGAAATCCTTCATCAAGGTACAGTGCCGCCAGGGTACCCAACCGATTGTTGACTCCATCCTTGAGCTCCTTGTTGGTTTCAAAGTGCTGGATTGCTATCCGGCGCCTCAAAACCTCGGAGGAGCTCATGAATGGAATCAACAACTCGCTGGGTAGCCTGATGCCGCAGTTCATTGATAAGAGGTTGTAAAAACTTGTGCCATGGTGTGACTAGGTGGAAATGTAATACAGCTTTGTATGTAAGTTTTGTATGCAGTACAATTATTGCCTTTATTTTTTACTAGCTAATCAGAGGTTTATTTTGAAATTGCCCTAATTTGTCTCGTAAGAAAATAATTTTAAATGTTGGCTCATATGTACGATAAAAGTATACACATTTTTAAAAATTGTATGTGTTTGTTGTATAAAAGTGTCATTCATTATCAAAATATATTTAAAACATGCTTAATTTAAAAGTCTTTGATGAAAATTGATCTCTCCTATACAAAAGGCTGCATTTATTTAAATGACATATTATTTATGTACATATTTTTGAAAGTAATATGATAGAAGATTTAACCATGAAACATTAAATTTACCATTGCCTTTTTGGAATACTAGCAATAAAATAACTCTTTTTAACATAAAGGGTGACCTGGCGGTCTAGGGGTAAGGTGTCAGACTTCTGAGCTGGGCGGCCGGGGTTCAATCCTCGGTCCCGACACAGATTTATCTGATTACCAAACCCTTCCTTCACCTCTGACAAGACATCTTGTGAATGTGGGGAATGCCAGGCCTCCGCCGTGGTTCGGATTACACGTTAAACTGTAGGTCCTCCATTTCATCTCACAATCACCCTAACATTGCACATTAGCGTAAGTGCGTATAACCTGAATGGGTAGTAAGACGCGATGCTAATAATAATAATAATAATAATAATGATTTAACATAAAATTTACTTCAACCACTTGAAAGTACGGTATATTAATTATTTTTTATGTAATGTTCTAGTAGAGTGTAATGCTTTAAAACATAGATATTGTAATGTTACTAAAATGTCTTTCTAGCTGAGAATGAACCCCTGAGTCTTCAAGATGCTTGTAGATATTCAATCCGTACAATATTGCGCCAAAACATAGAATCAGAAAATCCTTGCCTTAAGACAAAGCACCGTCCACCAAAAAGAAAAATGAAAAGAAGAGCAATTCGACGCATGGTGATCCCCATCTTTGAAGAGTCAGACGATGAAGAGGTAGGCTTCATTGTTTCGGATGACGAAGACCACGGTGGCGAAACTCGCAATGTGTCCGGACGAGCCGGGGTGCTCTACAACACCCACCATGAGCACACTGGACACATCTCAGCGGTACTGGAACTAGCCCGTAGCTTGGTGCGCCACAGAACTCATACCTCTCGCAGCAGTGATAGCGGGGAGGAGGGCGGCGCAGAGGACAGCAGCACCACTCCCGGATCCACCAGCAGCACCACCATCGCAGAGCAGCGCAAAAAGATACCCAAGAGGGAGAAGTTCGACAGCGGTATCGGGGACGAGATAGAGAACGGGAAAGGCCTGAGTTCGGATTCTGACGGCGACGATAACAGTACAAACATGGAGGTAGACTCTGACTCTGACACATTCAGCAAGATGTGTCAGGAATGGTGGGACTTGAAGAAACAAACTGTTACTATCGAAGACCCGAATGAAGATATGCAGGTGGACAAGGAGAAAAAGTTGCCTTTGGAAGTTACAGAAACTCTAGAGAATGAAATCAACGAAACGTCACAACGCCAACAGGGACCTTCTTCCGACGGTTCCAATATCTACAGCGTATGCATGCGCAGTAAAATAAAAGCTTTGCCGCTCCCTTTACTTTTGAAAGATTATCTTAACTTCTATAGGAGTTTTTAACTCATGCAGGCAATTTGGTTTGGCAGTTTGTTAGTCCACGAAGAATTTTAATTAACATAACTTATGTGTTTTGATATTTTTTCATGATAGTTTTTAAAAGTGCAATCATAAAATTGTGAACCAGCTGGAAACTAGTAACATGTCACCCTTACGTTACAGTTTTATACCTATATGGTATTTATTGGAAGACCAAGACCAACTTGCCTACAGTTGCATAGTTGCGTATAATGAATAAAATATGAAAAGTCATTAGGATTTTTTTTTCTAAAGATTCTATTTCACATAGGTACTTCGTGTATGAGATTCAAAATGGGCTCACATGTACACTTTGAAACATGAAATACCCGCCAAAGGTTTTGGACTGGTGGCTTAAGACTGAACATAAAGTTGTTAGTATTAAACAAACAAACAAACAAAAGTATAAAAAAAGAATCGCTGTGTTTTAGATAACTTTAACTGCATATTTTTGGTTTAATTTTGATGAATTAAAATGTAATTTTTCTGAAAGAATCCGTTTTTTTGTGTCGGCTTTAAACATCATTCACTATAAATAACACTTGTTAATAACAAGAAGACTGAAGACCATCCTAATTGTTTATAGTTTGGTAATCCATAAAAACAAGCTCATTCAAAAAAAATCCGCTCTAAACTGAGATAACCATCTTCAAATGGTTAAAAAATTAAACAAAAACAGTGACTTTGTGTGAGTTAATAAAGGTTTGCTTTTTATACTAGTCTGATAGCCAGTACTATCTATATTCAAGCCCAGATTGTAGCAATCTAATTTCATGTTAAAAAAACATAACTAATTGGCCCACTTATCCCATTTAAATGTCAACAAAACTTCACATAGTAATCTTTGACATTTAAATATCAGTTATTGTTTCACGTTGATGACTAACTATAGTATGGCAATCATTTGTGTAAAGTCTGTTGACTGTAGTAAAATTTGAAATGGTTTTGCTTTACTTAATGACATTTGTTGTGAAATATTTATATTTTTTTTTACTATTATGAAAGGTTTTGAATAGATTTTAAGAATACCTAATGCTTTTGAATAGAAATGCACATCTTGTTTGTAGGTTGTAAAGTTCTGCAAAAAAAATAAATCTTTTTTAAGATCACATCACCAAACATAGACGAGAAATAGTTTATTGCTAAAAGAATCCTTATCATTCAATTTTACTCTCTGAAAGCTAAATTCTTGCACATTACTCTTTTAAGTATAGTTTTTGTATGAATTATAATGTAATCTATTCACATTCAAAGTTTGAATTTTATTTTAGGAAAGCCGATGTGTACGAATCTGTGCAAGAAAAAGCAATTTGATTGAAAAAAAAAAAGTATAATTTAGCTTTTCTTTTATATTGATAAATTTTATCTTTGTATGTTTAATCTCATTAAATCGACATAATAAATACAAGGTACATTTTTCGTTGTTTCACAAAATACAAACCCAAATAATTAAGGTGAATGTTGTGAGGCAGCATTAATAAATGTTTTGGTTGTAAACTTATTTGTATTTTAATTTGTAATTAGTGTATATTGTTAATCTAACTATTTGTGTTGGTTTGATCATCTGTCGACATATAGTGAAATGGTATGTAAAAAACACAGTATGTAGGGGTGTGTGGGAACTAAGAATTTGAATCATACATTAACTGTAGGTAAGATTATGTTTATCCACATTATAAATTGTTGGTCAAAAAAACACAAGTATAATCCCAGACCTCAAATGTTTGGGAATCACTAATATATTGAACGATGATCTAAAAATCCTCTGGAATTCCCCGCTCACCCCAACAACATTATATAACATGTAAAAATTGTAAAGAAGAAATTAAATCTGATATTTACTATACACACACATTTATTTCACATGACTGTACCTAGAGAGTGGCATCGGACACACATTTGTTCTTGGAGGAGGGGAGTTGTCAAAAGCGCCCCCCAAGCCTAAAGATACTTTTAGAAAATCAGATTCTTCTAAAAGCTATTTAAAGTGGTCCTCTCAAGCAAACTTTTGAAACAAATTTTTTGTCTTAAGAAGCTATTTGATATATATTTTTATTGGTAATTGGAGTCAAGTGCATCTTACTACTTGTTTGTGATATTCAGAACTAAAACTATCTTAACACACAAAATGAGGGGTGTACAATATCACATTTTGAAAAATATATATATATATATATATGAGAATAAATGTACCGTACATAAAATACAAATATAGGTAATTATTTAAAAATGAGGTGGTCCAATGGCTAAATAATTTTATAATAAAGGAAATTGATAAAACTAAAGAAAAAGGAAAAGTAAACTATTAAAGAGTAAATTTGATGAAGAAAGCCCACCTTGGGAAAGAGTCCAATACACAAAGGTGACATCTTCCTTTCTTCTGTCTTCTATAGTAGAAGTAGTTAAAATGTGTGTGTGACTACTTCTACTATAGAAGACAGAAGAAAGGAAGAAGATGTCACCTTTGTGTGTTGGACTCTTCCCACATTTTTCCTCTTTCCCTAGGTGGGCTTTCTTCATCAAATTTACTCTTAATAGTTTATTTTTCCTTTTTCTTTAGTTTTATCAATTTCCTTTATTATAAAATATAGGTAATTTGAAAGTCTTTAATCTCAAGTCACTCGTCAGCAGATTGGCTGTTGGTCATAATAATTATCTCGGGAATGGTAATAATCTGTTCCCGACACAAGTCCCTCATTTTCAACTAAAGATTAATTTGGAAAAAAAACTGATTTTTTTTTATGGTATAAGATCAGGTTTCCGTGAGACAATACCCCTTGTCCCCTCTTTCCCACAGTTCCACTGCCCTTGTAAAGTCAAATTACCTCGCACATGGTTTAGGGGTATCACTGTCAGTATTGTACTTTAATTTATAAAGGGGACCAACAAGTTTATTTGGCCGTAGACCTCTTACAACAACAAAAAATTTCTATACCCCTGGTATATACTTATTTTTAAATTAAGAATGGGATCCTCAAATCCTTTACGATATTTGAGGATTCAAGACTCGAATTCTTTAAAAAAAAACTCACTTTTTCAAGTAAAATTTGTTTGAAAAATCTGATATTGCTTATCACAATAATGAAAATCTCTTCGCTTTATGAGGTATTTGTATTATATTTGGAAGAAGGTGGAGGAAAGGTGGATAGAAACATATACAAGGGACGAACACAATATGGTCTTTACAGTGAAAAGAAGAACACGGTTCACACTTTACACTGCTGCCAATGGACTAAAAGGTAATGGATGCCTCTTAAAGAAAATTGATTGTCACCGCCCATTAGGTCGGTGTTATTTGGTTCTAAGTAGGAGAACAAACCAAAACATCATTTATTGGAGTGTTTGAACTGTGTTTCAAACTTATTGTCGACAGTTAATTCAGCCATGGAACGATATGGACATTTAAGTGAAGACGATATTATGTCGGGGGATTGGGCGGTGACGATCAATTTTCTTTAAGAGGCAACCATTACCTCTTTGTCCATTGGCAGCAGTGTAAAGTGTGAACTGTGTTCTTATTTTCATTGTAAAGGCCATATTGTGTTTGTCTCCCCTTTTATATGTTTCTATCCACCTTTCCTGTACCTTCTTACAAATATAATATGATACTGCTTATCAATGATTCAGAATCATTTATAACTTTGGGGTGAACTTAACCAGACCCCACACAAGTGTTTTATCACTTTATTGAATTTATGAATTATATAATGAATGGATTTTGTAATAAATAAATAAGGAAAATGGTAGTGCTCTACAATTTTCCTAATATTCTATTATTTTATTTATTACAAAATGTTTTTGCTCGATGCACTTTTTTCATACATAATAATGAATGGCGTGTAAGAAAAAATATTAAGTTCTAGTAACTATTTGTATTTTCTATTTTAAAATGTATTGTATTATATTTTATATTTCATCTTATTTTTTATATTCTCCAAGATTCAGATTCAAGATATGAAGGTAAATTGGAGGTCCATATTTGAGATTTGTAAATTGGAGATTAGGATTTGTAAAATTGTGGATCCAGCCCAACTAAATCTATTTTAAATACTTGAATTGAGGATCGAACCACATCTTCCTGGGATGATTCAAGAGTTAATACTCACTTCACTTGTTTATTTCAACATCAAGGTTATTAACAGGTGAATTTGAAAGGTAGTTGTAGAGGAAATGCACTCACATCATTGTAGTAGGAAGATAGGACAAACTAGTGGAAATCTGCAATCCATTCTCTTACTAGAGTTCCGCCTTAGGCTGTCTGTGTGTGGCATACTCATTTGATCATAAGGGCCAAATTGAAAATACAGACTGTTGTCTTTCAAAACTTTTAATATTGCCTACATCTTAAGTACAAACATAACCTAATCATGCTGTACCCATACAGGCTAGACGATACTGTGCATATAGCTTAAAAACAACTCTGTATTTAATCCATCCTCACTAACTTTCTCCACACTTCCCTATCCTTGCATACTCTGTCCGCTTCAACAACATTCATACAGAGAGTCAAGGCTCTTTTATTCTTATTACTAATGTTTCTCTCTTTCATACATTCGTCTACCACATTTAGCCACATCTTGAATGACCTACACACTCATCTTCATATATCGTCGTTACTTGATCCTGTCAACATGTCCAAAACAACACCAGTGTAGCACACTACTTACACAAGACCTATTGGATTCCCTTTTTAACCATATCCTTCGGAACCCATTCATTACTTACTGACTGTCTTTACGAGTTTCTCCACACACATTTCTTATCTATCTCATTCAAACCGCATTTGCCTTGCTCTTGTGTTTCCCCTGACAAAACCGTGCTTGACACACTTTAATTAATTGCCATATTTGCCTCTTTTGATATTACCGCATTCTTTGCAATAGTCCAAACCTTAAGTAAGAAAATAATTTCCAAATCAATATTACAAAAAAGAAATTTTAAGACATTTTATTTTGCCCCATAAATATAAAACTTTTTTTTTGCGCAAAGGTGTGCATTAGGGTGGTTCTCAGTTATATAGGAAAAAAATAAAAAAGGGTATTTTACTATGTATTACCCTCTTAATTTGTTCATTAGAGTTAATTAATATGATCAAATTTCAGATCTAGAGGAATATATTTAGGGGTAGCATAAATACCATAAAGATTAAGCAAACAGCCACTATTTGGAAAATATATTAACAAAGTCACTATAACAAACAATAAAACTATTTACAAGCAACACTAATTAGCAGACACTTTCAACTTTTGCTGGCATTCACTGTTTCCTTCTTAGGGTTGGAATATTGTGAATGACGCTGTTCGACAACTTATAAAAGGTATTGCTTTTGTTCCTCTGATATGCTAATGGCTGTGTTGAAGTCTTTCATCAGGGATACTCCTCTTTCTACACAATCGTTGATGGGTGAAAGGCCATTTACAATCTCCAGCGCTGCTTTAAAATCATCACTGTCATTCCATTCTGATAAAGGTTCCTTCAGATATGACTTTGGGAGAGCAAGGATGTCAAAAAATTGTTTTGTATTGGCACTAACAAAATCTTATATATACATCTTCTCGATTGACTCATCAATTCCCATCTCAATTCTTTTCGACAGCTCGTATTACACTTCTTCCTGTATTAACATCAATTGGCATATAATATTTTATTATTCAGAAACTAATGGATCATAAAAGGCCGAACCAACAAGTTTTTTTACTAACATACCACAGGTGTCATGAAAATGCTTTTGCTGCTGTTTTCGAAACTCCATGATCAATGTGACTGAATTCAGCTATCTTTTTTTATCAAACTAATAGCATTTCGGGGG